>JAQQSU010002857.1:0-14549 GCA_028627135.1 Pseudochirops cupreus
GCAGGAAGCTGCAATGCGGAGGCGGGTGCAAAACCTCTGCCTTTCACTTTTCCACTCTGGAGGCCTTCCGGCCAGACTGCTTATCTCCCCCTTTCACAATTCCCACTCGCAGCTGCTGCTAATCCACTCACCTGAGAGGCTCCTCCACTCCTCCCATCCAGCCACCCCCCCCGGGCACACGCGGCTTCAGGCCAGGCTGGTTTCAGTTCACACTGCTGATATGGTTCCTTGTAGCCAAGCTGACTTTAGTGGGAAGTATCTTTGTATGCGTTTTGGAGTTCTAGGATTGGTTTAGAGTCCTATTTTATGGGTATTTTGGGGTGGCTATGTGAGAGCTGCCATATGTTGCTGCTGCTACGCCGCCATCTATATTACATTTTTTCAACTGTATTGGACTGTATTGAACTTGGCAGGCTTAGCTTGAAGGAAACATCCCCTTAGGAATCCAACATCCTTTATCAAATTTTACATTCGTGAAACAACCTTTGAGGTTAATTTAATCTCCTGAGTGTACCTAAGCTCAGGCAGTGAGTTCCTTTTGTCAGTTCCAGTTATGGAGCCCTAATTGAAAGATTAAATACAAAAAAAGTTTCACTTAAACAATTTTAGTCACATGATTAAAGACATCATTTCACATTTCTAAAAAAGTCACTTTATATACATGGGAAACAAAGTAGAAAATTAAGACAGCCATTATATTCATTATATTACACAGTAAAATCTTAGTAGTTATAGCTCTTTGTCTGGTTTTAGGAAAAATAGCAGTTTTTCCACATTCAATTAAATGTTTGTTTTGTTCATTAATTTACAGCTCAAATAATTCAATGACTCCTGAAAAACTCCCATTCATCTCTTAGAGAACATCAGAAGCAGTTAGGAGTTGCTGCTAGAGAGCCACCTCAGAAGTCATTAAGACCTGGGTTCAAGCCCAGCCTCTGATATCTACAGGTTTTGTGACTCTGAATGTCAGTTAAACTTTTTATGAACCAGGCAATATTTTGAGTCTCTAAGTTGTAAAGCAAACACAGATCTAACTTGGTAAAGGGAACCTCATTAGAAATCCCCTAGATCGAATGAAGTAATAGGTGTGATCAAAAAGGAGAAATAAAATAAAAATTTAATGAATTGCAGGCCACTTGGGGTTCACTATTTTCAAATTTATATCATTTTTACACATACTTAACAGTTTCCTGCATTTTATTTACATTTTATTATCACTCTTGAACACAAACACATGTTATTTGTTTCTCTTTCATATAGATTTCATTCAACTGCATTTTGCTTTTTTAGTAAAGATAGAACAAAGACAACAGAGTAAAGGGAAAAAAAAACTCACTTGAACTCTCCAAAATTTCTCTGAAAACTCCTTTAAAATTATGGTTAAAATTGAATTCTAGAGCACCAAAATCGTTCACAAAAAGTAAGAGTGAAACAATTTTCCAGTCCAATACAATATAGGAGGTTACCAGGAAAGGTGTGTCACAACAGGGTAGTTGGTGGGCCTGGAGTGCTGTGAAGCATAGGTCACACTTGGGTAAGCTACGATCAAACCTTGTAAGTGACTGCATCAATAGTATCAATAGCATTGGGAGTTCTCTTACCCCACATACAGCAAAGGGGTCAAACATCTGAAAAGAAAAAATATTGTAGGGAATTATTTGCTGGAAGTGGATACAGTATTGTATTGCCCATACACAGTTCTGAATCAAGAAGAAGCCAGGAAGAATAATAAGAGCACTAGCCCAATAACTTGTCTGGCAAAGGAGAAAGGGGGCCCCAGGATGGAGAAGAGTGTGTGTGACTGCTCACAGACCAGAGCAAAGGCCAATAGAGCAAGGAGCATAATTCTCTTTAATCATACTATGTTGGAATAGCCAAAAACAAAAGAGACTTTCAGAGGAAGCTCTGAAAATAGTAGTACAAAAAACCCTGTATATTGTTCAGTGACCCCTTCACCACAGGAAAAGAGCCCAATGTTAACATTTGGTTGAATTTCAAGAGATAGGATGGAAAAATGAGCAAGTATAAAAAAAGAACATAGAAAATTACTATGATGACAGTAGATAATGGGTTCAAAATATCTACATGCAAAACATCAAAGAAAAAAAAAACTTAAATAGTACAAAAACCCTTAAAGAATTTCTAAAAGCATTCAGTAATAACTTTAAAAATCTAATAAGAGAGATGGGGGTGGAGTCAAAATGGTGGCATAGAAGCAGGAAAACTCTGTGGTCTCCCCCATAAACACCTCAAATACCTATGAAATATAACTCTAAAAGAATTTTAGAGCTACAGAACCCACAAAGTGACAGAGAAACAAAGTTCCCACTGAAGACAGCCTGGCAGGCAGACAGGAAGGGTTAATTGCAGCATGTTGGGGGAAACGCACAGCTCCACATGAACCTGTGGTTTTAGCCCCAGGCCAGCCTGGATCACCAGCAACAGTGGTGGTTTTAAGAATTATCAACCCATAAATGCCAAAGACAAAGGAAAATATCAGTGGAACTTGGCCGAATTTGGGAAGGGATGGAGGAGCAGGTCTGGCACTCTGCCCCCACAACCAGAAGCAGGGGAAGCCTCCATATGGCAACCATCAACAGGTTAAGTGCTCTTGCCTTAACCTGCCTAGATCACAATCGTGGTCTTGAATGGTGTTCCTGAGGTGTGTGACCAGTGAGCCAAAGCTGATGGGGGCAATAGACATGGAACCCAATTAATATCTCTGGTAGTTGCAAAAACCCCAGCAATTTGGAACAAAACTCTCCCTTCTGGAAGCAGAGTTCCACTGTGGCAAAGAGCTCACAAGTCAAGTAATTGACTGGCAACAGAAGCAAACAAAGGAAGCAAAGCAAGTACAGCAATCCAATTTCAGATTCCTTTTTTGGGGACAAAAGAGATAAAAGCATGGAAAAGGAGTAAGACAACAAAGTCAGAACTCCTGCATCAAAAGATTCCAAGAAAAATATGAACTGGTTATAGGCCATGGAGGAGTTTAAGAGGGATTTTGAAAATCAAGTAAGAGAAGAGGATGAAAAATTGGTAAGAGAAATTAGAATGATGCAAGAAAATCATGAAAAAAGAGTGAACAGGCTGACTGAGGAAAAATAACAACTTAAAAAATAAAATAACTCAAATGGCAAAAGAGGCCCAAAAAGCCAATGAGGAGAAGAATGCCTTATAAAGCCAAATTTGCCAGATAGAAAAAGAATTTCAAAAGCTCCCTGAAGAGAATAATTCTTTCAGAATTGGATTGGAGCAAATGGAAGCAAATGACTTTGTGAAAAATCAAGATACTATTAAACAGATCCAAACAAAAGAAAAAAATAGTAGGCAATGTGAAAGACCTCATTGAAAGAACCACTGACCTGGAAAAAAGATGCAAGAAAGACAATTTAAAAATTATGGGACCACCTGAAAGCCACGATCAAAAAAAGAACCTAGAAATCACCCTTCAAGAAATTCTCAAGGAAAATTGCCCTGATATTTTAGAAACAGAGGGAAAAATAGAAGTTGAAGGAATTCACTGATCACCTCTTGAAAAAGATCCCAAAAAGAAAACTCCTAGGAATATTATAGCCAGGTTCCACAGTTCCCAGAAGAAAGAGAAAATATTATAAGCTGCCAAGAAAAAATAATTGGAATATAGTGGAAACCCAATCAAGATAACACAGATCTAGCAGCTTCTACATTAAGGGATAGAAGGACCTGGAATATGATATTCAGGAGATCAAATGAGCTAGGATTAAAACCAAGAATCACCTACCCAGCCAAACTGAGTATAATGTTTCTGGGGAAAATATTGTCATTCAATGAGGTAGAGGACTTTCAAGTATTCTTCGTGAAAAAACAAGGCTGAATAGAAAATTTGATATGCAAATACAAGAAGCATGAGAACATAAACCGGAAAAAGAAATCATAAGGAACTTAGCGAAGTTGAACTATTTACATGTCTATATGGGAAAAATGATGATTGTAACTCATGAAACTTTTCTGAGCATACACACACACACACATTATATATATATATATATACATACATATATTTATATTTTATTTATATGAGGACACATATATGTGTGTGTGTGTGTAGCTTATATATATACATATATACATGTATACATACATATATGTATGTATAGTAAGGTGTATGTGTATATAAATATACATATGAGTGTGTGTATATGTCTATACATGTATTCATAGATGGAGGGCAAATGATGAGTTGAATGTGAAGGGATGATATATAAAAAATAAAATTAAGAGGTGACAGGGGTATATGTTGGGAGAAGGAGAAAGGGAGAGATAGATTAGGGTAAATATGTCATTAAAAAAGGCAAGAGAAAACTTACAATGGAAGGGAAGAGAGGGAAGGTGTGGGGATGGGGATGGGGCAACCTTATTTTTCTCATTGAATTTGGCTGAAGGAGGGAATAACACACACTCAGTCGGGTATCTTACCCTATAGGAAAATGGGGAGGGGGTAGGGGATAAGAGGGAGGATGATAGAAAGGAGGGCAGATTCGGGGAGCGGGTAGTCGCAAGAAAACTTTTTTTGGAAAAAGATAGGGTCAAAGGAGAAAATTAGAATAAGTAGGGGGTGGTAGAGGATGGAGGGAAATATAGTCTTTCACAATATAACAATTATGGAAATGATTTGTGTAACTACACATGTACAACCTATATTGAATTGCTTATCTTCCCAGTGAGTGCAGGTGAAGAGGAAAGAAGGCAAAAAATCTGGAATTCAAAGTTTTAAAAACAAATGTTTTCAAAAAATTGGTTTTTTACATTCAACTGGTAAATAAAATATATAAGGACTGGAGTATAGAAATTGATCTTTCTCTACTAGAAAGTTAGGGGGAGGTGTGATGGGGGATGATATAAAAGAGGACAGATTGAGGGAAGGGGTATTCAGCAGGCTTGATATTTTGGGGTGGGGTAGGGGAAAGGCAGGGAGAAAAATGGATGTTGAAAACAAAAGGAACTAATTCATTTAAAAAATAAGAGGTATTAAAATGAGTTTGATGCCAAAAAAAATCATGAAAAGAGTAAAAACCTTGATAAAATAGGCATGAGAAATTCTGAGGAAAATAATACATTAAAAAAAGAATTTTCCAAATAGTAAAGGAGGGATAGAAATCCCCTGAAGAAAAGAAATCCTTAACAAATATATTTGACCAGATAGAAAAAAAAAAAAAGGAATACAAAAGCTAAAGGTTGAAAATACTTCCTTAAAAATAAGAATTAGGAAAGTGGGATATAATTATTCCATGACACATCAAGAAACAATAGAGCAAATCAAAAGAAGAAAAAAATATATAAGAAAATGTGACATATCTCATTGGAAAAACAACTATCCTGGAAAATAGATCAGGAGAGCAAATTTAAGAATCGTTCATATACCCAAAAGTCACAATTTAATAAAAATAGGAATCAGATGTCACATTTCAATCAATTGTCAAGGAAAACTGCCCTTCTATTCTAGAATCAGGTGAAAAAATAGAAATGGAAAGAATATAACCATCTCCTTGTGAAAGAAATACCACAATGAACACTCCCCCAAAGTATTATAAGTGAAATTCCACATCTCCCATGTCCAAAAGAAAGTATTTCAAATTGCCAGAAAGAAATAATTCAAACATGGTGGCACAACAGTCAGGATCACAGAAGATTTAGTTGCTCTCAACTGAAAGATTGGAGGGCTTAGAATATGATGCTCCAGAAAGCAAAGGAACTAGGATTAGAATTAAATAAAAAAAAAAATTACCCAGCAAAACTGTACTACGATGTCAAAGATTAAAATTTGGTATTTAAGAAAACAGAAGACTTTCAGTTACTCATGAAATATAATGAACTAAAAGAACTGAATAGAGAACTTAACTATTAAAATAAGACTCAAGACAAGCATAAAAAGTTATATATGAAAGAGAAACCCTAAAGGATTCAATAAGATTAAATTACCTATGAAAATAGTTCTTGTGACTGCTAATGTCTTCGCCATTATTAAGGAAGTTAGAAGGAGTATAAATAGAGGGCATGAGTGTGAGTTGCTTATAATGAGATAATTATAAAAAGATAAAATTAAGGTTTGAGAAGGATGTTCACTGTAAAGTGGGCAAGGGAGAGTAAGAATGAGGAATATTATCTCACATAAAAGAGGCAGTAAATGAAAGAGGTTTTACAGTGGGAGAGAATATGGGGATGGTGGGCAATGCTTAAATGTTACTTTCACCATAATTGTTTCAAAGAGGTTGTCATATACAGACTCAGTGGAACACAGAAATCTACCTTATAATATAGGGAAGTAGGAAGAGAAGGACATAAGAGAAGAAGGGTTGGGGTTTGATAGAAAGATTAAATAAGGTGGTGGTTAGAAACAAAAATAGACATGAGAGACAAATTAAAGAGAACAATTAAAGGATAATCAGGACAGAAGATAGGATTGAGGGAAATACAAATTAATACTGATAACTCTGAAGGTGAATGGGATGTACTCACCCATAAAATGCAAGTGGCTGGCAGAATACATTAAAAATCAGAATACAATGATACGGTATTTACAAGAAACACATATGAAACAAAGAGATAGGCAGAGAGCAAAAATGATATACTGAATTACTTCTGCTGAAATAAAAAAAAAAGGTAGGGCTAGGAATCATGATCTCAGACAAAGCAAAAACAAAAATAGACCTAATTAAAAGAAAAAAAAAACAGGAAAACTACATTATGCTAAAAATTTTCATAGACCATCAGGTATTAAACTGTGGTTTGTGACTCCATATGGTGTAATGTAACTGAATGTGGAAGTTATGACAAATTTGGCAAGAGTAAAAAGTTTCTGTGCAACAGACATACTTAATTCAAAATCAAAAGTATAATGAGTCCAAAGTGTTTCTAGAAGTTCTGACCCATGTTGCATCATGCAACTTCATGGCAGCCTTAGTTCTGAACATACAACATGTGAACTTTGTAGTGTGCATGCTGTTACACCATGCAACACCAGTGAACACTGTCAGAAAAATCTCAGTCATGTTTAAGATTATTGTATGTTATTCATTGCAGTGTTATTTAATGTACAGAAAATCTTTAAATAAATTTTGGCTTGTTATTAGGAAGGAATTTTCAACAGTTTCTGAAATGGCTCTAAACATATTTCTGCCATTTTGTACTATGTATTTATGCAAAGCAGTATTCGCAATGTTGACAGTTATAAAATCAAAATATCAATCAATTCTGAAAAAAAACATTGAAAATGCTCTACGTCCTGCAGTATCAAACATTCTGCCAAAATTTAATTCCTTATGTAAAAATCAAGCATATCCATCTCATTAACAGGCAAATTTGCTTTCACCTTTAATAAATGATTAAAGTATGTGTATACACACACACACGCACACAAATTGTTTTAAACTAAATTTATGATTTATCTTCAGTAAATGTTGACTTGTAAACCTATGTACCTGGGGTCACATAAAAATTTCTCAGGTGTAAAGGGGTTGCAACTGGAAAAAGTTTAAGGAGCCCTGTCATGGGTAATCAAGTAATAACAGTACTATGCACGCATGCAACAAATGACTTGGAATCTCTCTCCCTTTACTGTTTCTCACCTCACCAGCATTCTTCTTCTGTCTATCACTTCCCCTGATCTGCCCTCCTCATTACCAGTCTTCACCTCACCTTTACTGAATATATTCCCCTCCTACTTCCATATTGGGTAAGATAGATTTCTTTACACAACTGATTGTTTATATTATTTCCCCTTTGAGCTAGTACTGATGAGAGGAAAGTTCAAGTGGTTCCCATCAAATTTGCTGTTAAGTTATTCATGTTTGTGGTATTACCTCCTTTGCCCTTGAGAATATCATTTTCCATGACTTCCAATCTTTTAATGTTTTACCTGATGAAATTTTCAGAGGCAGAAATTAAGATATATTTAAGCATATGGAAAAATGTTCTAAATCACTATTGATTTGAGAAATGCAAATCAAAACAACTTTGAGGTACCACATCTCACCAGCCAGATTGGCTAAGATGACAAAACAGGAAAATGACAAATGCTGGAGAGGATGTGGAAAAATTGGAACACCAATGCATTGTTGGTGGAGTTGTGAATTGATACAACCATTCTAGAGAGAAATCTGGAACTATGCCCAAAGGGCTATAAATAATTACATACCCTTTGACCCAGCAATACCACTGTTGGGTTTATATGCCAAAGAGATCACAGAAGTGGGAAAAGGACCCATATGTACAAAAATATGTATTGCAGTTCTCTTTGTGTTTGCAAAAAACTGGAAATATAGGGGATGCCCATCAATTGGGGAATGGCTAAACAAGCTATGGTATATGAATGTAATGGAATACTATTGTGCTATAAGAAATGGGAAGGAGATGGACTTCTTAATTACCTGGAGAGGCTTATACAAATTGATGCCAAGTGAGAAGAGCAGAATCAGGAAAAACTTGTACACAATCACAGACACATCATACATATGATGACCAACCTTGATAAACTGGACTATCCTCAACAACACACAGCTAAAAGACAATTCTACAATCCTCAGGAGGGAAGGATTAATCTGAACTCAGAGAAAAATATAGAAAGATTATAGTTCCAATGGAGACTGAAGCATAATATGCTATCGTTCTTTTTCATGTTTGGTTTTGCTTTTTTTTTTTCCCCAACGATCACTCATAGGTTACAACCCTTCTATATAACCAAACTATTGTACAATGTGAAAGTATTTGCAGATCCTATACATGACTGCATGCCACCATGTGGGGGGAGGTAGGAGAAAGGGGAGAAAATCTGAAAGTCAAGTGATTGTGGAACTGAATCTTGTAAACTAAAAGTAAATAAACAAGTCATTCAAAAAAAAAAGTTGTAGCTGCCAAGTCCTATGTGATCTTGATTGTGACTTCCAGATATTTTAATTAGTTATTTTTTTCTGGTCATTTGAAGTATTTTTCTTTGACTTGAAATTTTGAAATTTGACTCTACTGTTCCTTGAATTTTTATTTTTGGATCTTTTTCCTTAAGTGATAGCTGAATTCTTTCCATGCCTATTTTGCCCTCTACTTGGAGAATATCAGGACACTTTTCCTTGATAATTTCTTGAAAAATGATATCCAAGTCCTCTTTTTGATTATGGCTTTAAAGTAGTCCAATTATTATGATATCCTCTTTCCTTGAATCTATTTTCCAAGTCAGTCGTTTTTCACATGAGATAATTTACATTTTTTTCATTCTTTTGAATTTGTTTGATTTGTTCTTGATATCTCATATAGTTTTTAACTTCCATTGTTTTCCTCAGTTTACTTTTGCACTTGTTTTTCATTTGGTCTATTGCACTTTTAAAAGAGTAGTTTTCTTCAGTGGATTTTTGTATCTCCTTTTCCATTTGGTCAATTCTACTTTTTAAACCATTTTCCAAGATGTTGACCCTTTTTTGCATAATTCTTTTGCATCATTATCATTTCTTTTCCCAATGTTTTTTCTCTCCCTCCTATATGATTTTAAGCTCCTTTTTGAAATCTTCCATGAGTTCTTTCTGGGCTTTGTGTCTTGTTCTTCCCTGTCACCAAAGTTTTTGGTTGTGTTGTTACTTTGTACTCATCTTTCTTGGTCCTATTTCATTTCTTTTAAATTTGAGCTCTGCTCCCAGCATGGCAGGGACCCTATCTCAGGCTTCTTGTGCCAGGGGCTACAGGCTCTATCTGTTTACCTAGTGGTGTACTGATGTTGCTCACAGTTCCCCAGGGACCCTAATATCTGTTTTTGTGCTGAGGGACTAGGGTGGCTTAGCAATGCTGTAGCTTTTAGGGGTTTGACAGTTTACATGGTGATGAGTTGGCAATCCTAGTGGTGGTGTTTGGTGTGTGCTGAATTCTGGTGGGTGAATTTTTGCATTTCCTTGTATTTACACAAAGAACATGGTGATCTAGCCTCTGCATGTTGCTTATTTGTCCAGGACTTGGCTGAAGCCTAGTAGGGCAGTGTAGACTTGTCTCCCTGTATGCTTAAGCACCCATATGGTTTGAATGTACCTGTTCCCCTAAGGTCATGTTAAAGCACATGGAGGTCTGACTCTGGAGGTTGCCTATTTGACTCATATATATTGGCTAAGGGCTGCCTGTTTGCTTAAGCACATGGAAGGTTTACATCTACCTGTTTGCCTGGCTCTGTATTGAAGTATGTAGAGGTCTGGGTACTAGAGTATGTCCATTTGCCCCAGTGTAAACTAAAACACATGATGGTTATTGGAGCTTGAGTCTGTTGGCTCCTTTGGATAAGGCAAGGCACATAGAAGGTGAGGATGATTCCTGGTGTTTGTGTTTGCCTTCTCAACTGCACTGGGGCTCAGAATCTCCCACCAATTTGCTGAGGTGGGAATTACTGTCGGTTTGCTGGGACACTTGCTGTCCCAGCCTGCTTTCATGTGCATTTGTAAGAACTTTCTTGTTGCTCCTCTAAGTTTCTTTGTCTAAAATATCTTTTTTCACCTTCTCTTTGTGTTGGTTCTGCTTTTGCAGGATTTGTTTTGGGTCTCTATTTTATGTTTGTTTGTAGGTGAGTAAGGGAGAATTATAGTGACTTCCTGCTTACTCCACCCTAATGAAATAGAATCCAAAGTATTTTTTTCCCAAAAAATCCAAATTCTTAAAGGAAAAGTTCAAGTCACAGTAGTAAATATACAATAAAACTATACTAGTAGGAGACTTCAACTTTCCCTTCAGAACTAGATAATTCTAACCAAAATATATATAAATATGAAAATCAATAAGGAGATTAATAGAATTTTATACACTAGGTATGATAGATCTCTAGAGACAATAGAGTGGGGAAAAAGGGGAAAATATTTTTCAACTATACATGGCACCTTCACAAAAAATGATCATGTACTTTGGGAGCTAATATGGCACAGTAAAAGAATGAACTTGGCATGAGCTCCTGCTCCAACCACTTCGAATACATGTCCAAAATGACTCCAAATAAATTTTAGAGCTTTACAACTCACAAAGTGACAGAGAGAAACAAATCTCCCACTGAAGACAGCCTGGAAGGCAGACAGGAAGGGTCTATTGCACCAGACTGGGAGCCAGGCACTGACCTGATCAGAGGCCTAGATAGACCATAGAAGACTTCAGGAGAGTGAATCACCAGCAGCTGTTGCAGTTTCCAGACTTCTCAAAAACTATAAACTCCAAAAAGAAGTAAAATGTCATTCAGAAACTCAGCTGGAACTGGGTGGAAAAGAGCAAGGTCCAGCCCCTGACCCTAGAGCAATAAGTGGTGGAGGCACAGCAGCTGCAGTTGATACTGCATAGATGCCTCCTTAGCTCCTGGCCTGCAGATAGTAGGGGGACCAAATGATCATTCAGAGGGTAATTGCTCTTGCTTTAACCTGTTGGAATCTGGACCTTGGAATTGAGTAGTAGTCCTGGGGTGTGTGACCTGTGAGCCAGAGCTTGTGGGGGCTTCAGAGAGGTCGCCTTCCTAATAATTCCAGCAGATGAGAAAATCCCAGAGATTTGGGACAGAACTCCCTACAATCAGGAAGCAGAGCTCTACCATGGCAGAGAGCTCAAAAGTGAAATAATTGACTGGCAAGATGAGCAAGCAGAGGAAACACAATTCCTTTTTTGGGGACAAAAAGGATTAAATCATGGAACAGGGATAAAAACAATATGGTCAGAACTCCTACATCAAAAGCTTTCAAGAAAAATGTGAATTGGTTACAGGCCATGGAGGAGCTCAAGAAGGATTTTGAAAAACAATTAAGATAAGTGGAGGAAAAATTGGGAAGAGAAATGAGAATGATGCAAGAAAATCTTGAAAAGCAAGGAAACAGCCTGCTAAAAGAGACTCAAAAAGAAACTGAAGAAAATTACACCTAAAAAAATAGACTTACTCAGATGGCAAAAGAGGTCCAAAAAATAAATGAGAAGAATGCCTTAAAAAGTCAAATTTGCCAGATGGAAAAGGAATTTCAAGAACTCACCAAAGAGAATAATTCTCCAAAATTAGATTGGAGAAAATGGAAGCTAATAAATTTATGATAACTCAAGATAGTATAAAACAGATCCAAACAAATGAAAAGATAGAAGACAATGTGAAATATCTCATTGAAAAAAACACTGATGGGGCGGCTAAGTGGTGCAGTGAATAGAGCACCAGCCCTGGCGTCAGGAGGACCTGAGTTCAAATCCAGCCTCAGACATTTAACACTTAGTAGCTGTATGACCTTGGGCAAGTCACTTAACCCCCATTGCCCCTCCAAAGAGCAAAACAAAATAAAATTAAATAAAATAAAAATAAAAATAATTGCAAGCAGAAATTTAAAAAAATACACTGATGTAGAATATCAATTCGGGACAGCTAATATAAAAATTATTGGACTACCTAAAAGCCATGATCAAAAAAAGAGCCTAGACACCATCTTTCGAGAAATTTTAAAGCAAAATTGCCCTGATATTTTAGAACCAAAGGGCAAAATAGAAATTGAAGGAATTCATCAATCACCACCTGAAAAAGATGCCTAAAAAGAAAACTCCTCAGAATATTATAGCTGAATTCCAGACTTCCCAGGTCAAGGAGAAAATACTGCAGACAGTCAGGAAGAAACAATTTGAGTATTGTGGAAGCACAATCAGCATAACTCAAGACCTAGAAGCTTCTACATTAAGGCATTAAAGGGTTTGGAATATGATATTCTGGAGGTCAAAGGAGCTAGGATTAAAATCAAGAATCACCTATCTTGCAAAACTGAATATAACGCTTCAGGGGAAAGTATGGTCATTCAATGAAACAGAGGATTTTCAAGCATTCTTGATTTAAAAAACTGAGCTGAACAGAAAATTTGACTTTCAATATAAGAAGCAAGGGAGGCATGAGAAAGTAAAGAGGAAAAAGAAATCATAAGGAACTTCTTAAAGTTGAACTACTTGCATTCCCACATGAAAAAATGATATTTGTAATTCATTAGACTTTTCTCAGTATGAGGATAGTTGAAGGGAATATATATATATATATATATATATAAGTACATATACACACACATTTATGTGTATATATGTATGTATGTATGTATGTATACATGCTTATATACATATGCATACATGCTTATATATGTATGTATAGGAGGGTGTATGTGTGTATAAATATATATGTAAGTGTGTGTATGTGTGTATACATGTTTACATAGACAGAGGGCACAGGATGAGTGGAATATGAGGGGATGATATCTAAAAGTAAAATTAAGATGTGGGAGAGAAATATATTGGGAGAAGGAGAAAGGGAGAGTTCCATTAGGGTAAATTATCTTATATATAAAAAGCAAGAGAAAACTTACAATGGAGGGGAAGATCAAGAAGGTGAAAGGGACTGGGTCAACCTTACTCTCATTGAATTTGGCTTAAGGAGGGAATAACATACACACTCAATTGGGTATCTTACTGTAATGGTAATGAAATTTAATGATCCCTTTGTAGTGGAAAGCTAAGAGGTACTTAGAACCTAGTTCTAATTAAGCCTCTGATAAAGAAACAGAAAGTATGAATTTCTATTGCTGATGCAAAAGGAAGGTGCTGAAAAGAGAGGAGCAATACTGTACATAAGGAAAGGCCCTGAGAGAGAGAGTTAGAATTCCTTGGCTTTAGCTTCATGGAGGCAGAAGCAGCTGCTCCTGAGAAAGCTAAAGATGAAAGGCCCAGGCTGGAGAGAATAATTTTGATTTTGTGAACCTGGGTGAAGTGATTTTGATTCTGGCAACCAGCTGGAGTTTCTGCTGGGGAGCTACCAGCTTCTCCCTTGAGGGCCCAAAGACTGAGAAAACATGACTGGTACTTTGATTGGACCTGCTTGTGGCTTTGTTAAGACTTCACTTGCTGGGAACAGAGACTGTGAAGGATTTAAGTAGGAGTGGACACTGTGATCTTCAGTGTGGAACAGGGACTGCACAGAGAAGTGGACAAGGAGCTGGGAGCTATCTGCCTTTGAACTCCGGTGACAATTTCATGAATCTGAAAAGAACCTGGGACCATGAAAGGAGATCCAGGGAATCTGAGAGACTATCCTGAGTCAAGTTGAAAAAACTTTACTTGGATACTGTGTGTTGACTGAGAAGATTGTAACTTATTTGTAAATGAGGGGTAGATGGTCTGTGTATTTTATGCCACCACTTAAGAGAGTACTGAGTAGTGACTGATATTGTAACTTAGTGTATCAGCAAGCACCCCAACACACCCAGGGTGGCTGCTAGCACAGGATCTTGGATCTGCTTTTCTAAAGGAAAGCAACTCAAAATGGGTTAACAATCTTACTTTAATCGATCAAATATCATTTACCTAGTTCAGGGGAAAAAGTCAGCACCCTGAACTTCAGAGAATACAAACAGAAGTTACAAACAAACAGAAAAACAGATCAGCAGATGGCTTCCAGCGCCTGACCATTACATCAGTTACCTAGTCAGTTACCAGAGAGGGAAGCACCAACATCTGAGTTTTTCACAGCTGGGGGGCTCAACGGCTACCCAGAGTCTATTCTAGCC
>JAQQSU010002858.1:0-14549 GCA_028627135.1 Pseudochirops cupreus
ATGACTATATTTGTGATCAAGATATTTAGTAATTGTAAATCTAGATTAGTGACTGATTAAGTTAATGGTTGCCCCATGAGTGGAAGTTTGAGTATTCTATTGTTTCTTGTTAATGATTGAGTTGCCCCATGAATGGAAGTTTGAGTGTTCTATCGTTTCTTCTTAATGATTGAGTTGCCCCATGAGTGGAAGTTTGATTCTATTATTCCTTGTTCTGAATATTGTGGCTACTGTAGTGAAAACTGTGTGGCCATTTTCTGTGATAAGATGTAATGTTGTGAATATTATAATATTTTGAATGTTTGTCTTGATTTGTAATGGAATAAACAGAGTGTTCACTGTATTTTGTAATCTGAACTCTAAAAGCTGTTCACAGTAGCATTCCTTTGGGAATCTGCTGGTGCGTGGCATTACAGCTCTTTATCAGGAATGCTTGAAAGACTTGTATTTCACTAAATATCCATTTTCCCCTTGAAAGATTATACTCAGTTTTGCTTGCTTAGGTGATTCTTGGTTGTAGTGCTAGCTCCTTTGCCCTCTAGGATATCATCTTCTAAGCCCTCAAATCTATTAACATAAATCTAGTGTGATTAGTATAATCATATTATTTGATTATTTGAATATAGATTTTAATTCTTCATTGCTGTTGGGCACATTTCTGCCTTGGCTTGACAGCTCTGGAATTTGGCTATAATATTCCTGAAAGTCTTAATTTTTGGATCTCTTTAGGAAGTAATTGGTGGATTCTTCAAATTTCTATTTTACCTGTTTTAGGATAAAAGGGTAGATTACTTGAATAATTTATTGAAATTTGATATGTAGACTCTTTTTTATTCTGGATTTTGGGTAATTCAATAATTCTTAAATATCTCTCCTTTATCTATTTAGCAAGTCATTTGTTTTCTTCATAGGATATTTTACATTTTCTTCTATTTTTTTTTCATTCTTTTGATTTTTCTTTTTTCTTGATATCCCATGGAGTCATTAGCTGCCACTTACTCAATTTTATTTTTTAAATAATGATTTTATTTTTTCCCCTCTTAATAGTATGTTTTCCCAATTACGTGTAAAAATAGTTTTCAATGTTCACTTTTACAAGATTTTGAGTTTCAAATGTTTTTTTCCCTTTCTCAACTTCCCCCTCCCTAAGAAATCATGCGATTTGATATAGGCTATACATTTACAATCCTATTAGACATATTTCCACATTGGTCATGTTGTAAAGGAAGAATCAGAACAAAAGGAAAAAACTATGAGAAAGAAGAAAAGAGAAAATAATATGCTTCAATCTGCATTCAGACTTCATAGTTCTTTCTCTAGATATGGGTAACATTTTCTATCTTGAGTCTTTTAGAATTGTCTTAGATAATTTTTGCTGAGAAGCGCTAAGTCTATCAAAGTTGGTCATTATGCAGTGTTGCTGTTGTTGTGTATAGTGTTCTCTCGGTTCTACTCCCTTCACTCAGCCTCAGTTCATGTAAGTCTTTTCAGGTCTTTCTGAAATTTGTCTTGCTCATCATTTCTTACAGAACAATAGTACTCCATTACTTTCATATACCACAACTTATTCAACCATTCCCCAATTTATGAACATTCCCTCAATTTCCAATTCTTGGCCACCATAAAAAGAGCTGCTATAAATGTTTTTGTACTCATGCATCCTCTTCCCATTTCTATGATCTCTTTGGGATACAGACCTAGTGGTGGTATTACTGGATCACAGTTGGGCTTAGTTCTGAGCATTAGATGGAGATAATGGTATGGTATTAGATGGTATAATAAAATGACCATTCTACCTAAATCAATTTACTTATTCAGTGTCATACCAATCAAACTATCAAATTGCTCTTCAGACTTGTTGGATCAGTTCACAGCTCCACAAACAATGCACTAGTGTTCCAATTTTCCCACATCTTCTCCAACATTTATTATTTTTCTTTTTTTGTCATATTAGTGATTGTGATAGGTATGAGATAGTGCCTCTGAGTTGTTTTATTTTGCATTTCTCTAATCAATAGTGATTTAGAGAATTTTTTATATGACAATAGATAACTTTAATTTCTTCATCTGAAAACTGCCTGTTCATGTCCTTTGATCATTTATCAATTGGGGAATTGTATTCTTTTGTATTTAATTGTATGCTTATAAATTTGACTCGTCTTTCTATATATTTTAGAAATGAGGCCTTTATCAGAGACCCTGGCTATGAAAATTATTTCCTGGATTTCTGTTTCCCTTCTAATCTTGGTTGCAGTGCTTTTGTTTGTGTAAAAACTTTTTAATTTAATTTAACTTATTTAATGGATAATCAAAATTATCCATTTTGTATTTCATAATGCTCCATGTCTCTTCTTTGTTCATAAATTATTCCCATCTCCATAGATCTGACAGGTGAACCATTCCTAGCTCTCCTAATTTACTTGTGGTACCACCTTTATGTTTAAATTGTGTACCCATTTTGATCTTAGTAATATCTATCTAAAACCATCAACAAGCACTCTGTGTAATGGGGAGAAACTAGAAAGATTCCCAGTAAGAACATCGGTGAAACAATGGCGTCCATCATTACCATGGTTATTCAATATTGTCCTCAAAATGTTAGCTTTAGCAATAAAAGAAAAAGAAATTTAAGGAGTTCGAATAGGCAATGAAGAAGTAAGACTATCACTCTTTGCAGATGATATGATGGTGTACTTAGGGAGTGGTTCTCAACCTGTGGGTCGCGACCCCTTTGGGGGTCAAAAGATCCTTTCACAGGTGTTACAGGGGTCACCTAAGACCATCGGAAAACACAGATTTCCGATGATCTTAGGAACTGACACACCGTGCTCCTCTATCCATCTCCAGGTGGGTCTGCCCACATACGAGTATTAAAGGGTCATGGCATTAGGAGGGTTGAGCGCCACTGACTTAGAGAATCGTAGAGAATCACCAAAAAAACCTACTTGAAGTAATTAGCCACTTTAGTAAAGTTGCACAATATAAAATAAACCCACATAAATGATTGACATTTCTATATATTATTAACAAAGCCCAGCAGCAAGAGATAGAAAAAGAAATTTCATTGAAAACAACTGTAGACAATATAAAATATTTGGGAGTCTAGCTGCCAAGACAAACCCAGGAACTATATGAATGCAATTACAAAACACTTTCCATACAAATAAAGTCAGATCTAAATAATTGGAAAAACATCAGTTGCTAATGGATAGACCAAGCTAATATAATAAAATGACAATTCTACCTAAATTAATTTACTTATTCAGTGTCATACCAAATTATCAAAAATTATTTTATAGAGCTAGAAAAAAATAACAACAGAATTCATCTGGAAGAACCAAAGTTCAAGAATATCAAGAGAATTAATAAAAGGAAATGCATGGGAAGGTAGCCTGACCCTACCAGGTTTAAAACTGTGTTATAAAGAAGCAACCATCAAAACTATTTGGTACCGGCTAAGAAAAAGAGTGACATACAAGTGGAATAAGTTAGGTACATGAGACACAGTACTCAATGACTGCAGTAATCTACTGTTTGATAAATCCAAAGACTCCAGCTTCTGGGGAAAAAAATCACTATTTGACAGAAACTGTTGGGAAAATTGGAAAATAGTATGGCAGAAACTATTGAAACTGTGAAGGAGATGTCACTTTTTTTTTTTTGACCATCTCCATCATAAGGAAATTGAGGTTTAGAGAGGTTAAATGACTTGACCCGGGTACAAACTTAGAAATCATCAAAATTCAAACTTGGGTCTTCCTAAGTTCAGTATATTGCCTATTATGCTATAGTATATTTACATTTGTAACAATAAATGGAGATGGTTCAAATCTTTTCTATTAAAGAAGGGGAGGGATCACAGAAATAATAAAGAAACAAAATTCATCAAGGGAGGAAAGGAAGGGAATGAGCATTTATTACATGCCTACTATGTGCCATGTATTGTGCAGAAAGCTTTACAAATAAACCTGCAAAGTAGTTGCTATTGTAATCCTATTTTGGAGTTAGGAAAAATGAGGCAGATAGAGATTAAGGTACTTGCCAGGATTACACAATTGGAGTCTGATCTGGATCTAAGCTCAGATTCTCTTGACTCCATGACGATCTTTTATCTACTGTATCTCCTAGAAGCCTCTAGAAACACTTCTCGTATAAAGCTAAATGTGTAGATATAAATTAAGAAATTGATCTTGCATATGTTTTGCAGCTAGCTGCAAGTTTATTTTTAAAGGAGGAAAGGTGGTAGTAACTGTATTTTAGGAAGTGAAATTCAGATTAGGAAAAAAATTGGGAGACAAACAAGGCTATTACATAGTGGTGAAAGAATAAAATAAATGCACAGCAAATCTCAATTTATATGCTTCACATAATTAAACCGTTCAATTCAGAAAACAAAGATTAATAGCAAGACAAGAATATAAAGACAAAATCATGACAATAGACAGAGACTTCAACAACTATTCTAAAAATGTGTCAAATCCAAGAAAAAGATCAAAAGTAAAGAAACTGCAGATTAAATAGTGTAATTAATACATTTGAATTAATAGGAGAAAGAAAGTTCTGCTAAATGAAAGAAACGGATAATTTAAAACACCGAATATTCCCTCTAAAAAGATCACATTCTATATCACAGGATAATCCTGCATGGATTATAAAAGGCAGGAAAATATACAGAATAAAATAAAATTATAATTGGCTAATAATACCACAAATATATTAGAAAGCTACAAGGAAACTGAAATAAAGTAAGTGTGTAGAATATGGACACAAAAGGAGATAATTGAGAATGAATTTAAAAGAGTAGCAATATCATAAGAACAGGGTTAGGAGCACTGAATCTCAGAATGAGATAAAACTGCTAAGGACTACAAAAAGGGCTCTAAAAGCAAAAACAAAACAAAACAAAATTCTCCTATGTTGGAGGGAAGAGGAAACCTAGAGAGGAATAAGACCCCTGCCCTGCATGAATTGTTGTTGTTCAGCTGTTTTTGTTGTGTCTGACACTTCATGGCCCCATTTGTGTTTTTCTTGGCAGAGATACTAGAGCAGTTTGCCATTTCCTTCTTTCTCCAGTCCATTTTATAGATGAAAAAAATTGAGACAAACATGGTTAAGTGTCTTGCCCAGTCTAGTCTGGTAAGTGGTAAGTGTCTAAGGCCAGAACTGAACTCAAGAATATGAGTCTTCCTAACTCTAAGACCTACCCATCATGAATAGAATAATGATATTGTACAACAGAAAGAAATCAGAACTAAATACCTTATTTTATTTCTATAATGTTGTCCTTTTTTGTATCGAGGAAAATAACTATTGGATTATAAAGAATAAGATTAACAAATTGAAACTCAAGAAAAGTGAGTATTAAGGGAGGAGCTAGTTGCCCTCAATGTGTTCAAATAACTAGACCAGGATATCCATATATCATTTGACAATGAGAGAAGAGGCAGGTGTGATTGCTGAGCTACAGTTAATGACCTGTGAAAAACCTTGCAAAAGAAGAGAAGTCTCAATTTCCAAAAAAAAAATTTTAAATGGGAAGAGGGTGGAGCCTGCATGCTATAGGCTTGATAACTTGACTTTGATTTCTGACAAAACTTACATATTATAAGTATTGTTTGTAAGCTTTTTGAAAGGAATATGGTGATCACTAAAAACCAACCCAGCTTTCTCAACAACTGGACAAGCCAGACTGACCTAATTGTCTTTTATAACAAGTTAATTAGACTTGGTAGATCATAAACATATCATAGACCACACGCAAAAAAAGATTTTACCAAAGAAGTTGACAAAGAATTATCTTTTTGGACAAGATGGAATGGGCTAAGTCAGTCACATCAAACTAAAATAGTAATGGAAGGCAACTGATCTGCCAATAAAGACTCTTTTGGGTCACACATTGACTTAAATTTGAAATATAATGTTATCTATGTTCTATTGTATTAAAAAAAACCAAAATTATGTCCCAATTACATTTTAATCTGGTTTGGTGGCACTAGGGAATGTTATGAGCCATATGTAGCCCACGGGCCACGTGTTCAACGCTGCTGATGTAAGTTGAATAATAGTAGGGTTAAATTGACCCAGAATTAGTTGAGTAGACACTAAAAGGAGATATTAATGGACCAATGCTACCTTGAAGGGGTTATTGCAAAAGGGTTCTTGGGATCCACCTGTATTTATGTGACAATCAAGGATTTTATCAATGGCTCAGATGAAGCTGTAGAGAATATTATATTTGTCGATACAAGTCTGGAAGAGATAAGATAGTCAAATTATAAAATATAAAGGTTAAAATACTATGTTGAAAATCATAAGGTATTCATGTATTATACAATATTAATTTTAACATAAATGTAAGATTCTACATATTGGTTTAAAAATTCAGTTGGGCAAATGGAGAATGAATAATGTCTAAGTAGACAACAATTTGTGAGATATGTGTGACCTTCTCCAGCTCCATTCTGCAAAGCATGAATAAGCACTGAAGAAGCAGATAATGGGAGTAATTCAGGGTAGAGTTTGACTAAGGCATTAGTGAGGCTGAGACAACAGGACAAGAAATTGAAAAAAAAAGTCAGTGCAGAATTGACTTGGTTAGTTCTAAGGTCAAGACTGGAAAGGGTAGAAAGTGAAGTCAGAGCAGAACTGGTAACTCTCAGAAAGTACCGAGGAGTGGAAGGATCATAGGTCAAGATGGGAAATGATTTAGATTTAGGAAAAGTCATAGGGAGAGATGAAATGAGTACAGGTTCTGATCAAATAATGGAAAATCAAATATGATAATCAACTATGAACACTAAATGACAAAGTCATTTAGCCTCTTCGTCTTCAAAGATCATAATAGGCAAGAATGTTAGACTGTATCTAATAAATTTAAATATAATAAGAATAAACAAAAAGTCTTCGATTTCGGTTTAAAAAAGAAAAACTTCCCAAGTTAAAGATAAAGACAGTATGCCTAGACAGTGTTTTTGAAAAAGATGAGGGCTTTACTGGAACGTCAGGACAATACAATTCAACAGTGTGGTGTGGCCACTAGTGATGAATTTATTTTAGCCATAGCAGCTCATGCAGAACATCTGCTTAGTCTTAAGAATACTGCCTAAAGGGGTGAAGTTTTATGTCAGTAAAAACGGTGAGACCAATGAAGTAAAAATTTCTTTAAAATAGTGGAGTAAATATTAGAGAAAAGGAAACCTTAAATAGCTGGTTGAAAGCCTATAGAATATCTGACCTCAAGATGTAGTACAGACTAAAAATATAAGTAGATTTTTAAAATTCCTAGATTATGGGCTAAAGATAAGGATGTTTTGGAAGGCAACCCTAATCTTTTGAGATTGACAATATGGGAAGGGGCCAATAGCTCTATCCCACAAAATGTTCCTTATTCCATTGACAGAACACAAGACCTCACTGAATAGACCACAGGTCTGATGCAGATTGGTGTTTCTTATGTTATTTTATGCCAGTTATGGTTGCATAAAATACTCAACCCCATGCAAGATGCAGGAAGGGATAATCCTTACTCTCAAGCAGCTTACACCTCAAAGTAAAACAATGTAAAGAAGCAAACGCTCTCACAATCAAGTGAACACGCATTCCAACTGTGCATAATCGTTTGGGTTTCTAATTAGACCATTTAAACATACAGTCAGTGCAACCAGGATGTGAGATGTGGTTGAGTTAATGTTACAATTAGAACACTGGCATTCGCATTTACAGACTTTTTTGCGTTTAAATTTGTAACCTTAACTTTGCATTAACAAGTTTTTATGTTTAATTTCTTCTCCATTTTTTGAAATAACACAAAGAAACAGACAGTGCTTAATAGGGTTTGCATTTAAATGGCCTATGTAGGCTGTGGAGTTACCACCTCATTGAGTTGAATAGATTGAGGAAGGAAAAATTCACACTTTTGCTGCTGTTGCTTTTGTACAGCTGGAGATAGTTTTCTGCCAAGCTACATTAACAGAAGCAGATTGGATTTTGTTGTGATGTCTGGATGTTTGTGATGGAAAGACATAGGGACTTAATTTTTCAAAGGAAATTTTAGATTTGACAGAAAGGAAGGATAAAGCAAAGTCTCTAGAGAAGCCTTTAACATGGACATCATCTCCGATCACTCATCCCCTTTATACATCTCTTCTACAGAGGTTTTCTTCTGTGGAGCTGTGTCCATCTAACTGGGGAAGAAATTGGATGTTATGAAAATATTGGACTATTCCTATCTATTAAGGCTCCCATGGAAGCCCTGGCAATGGGCTGGTCTCCAATGCTCTCAGGATTCTGAAACTTCTATAGTCTTCTGTAATGAAAATCTTTTAGGGGAGAAGGGAAAAGTTAAAACAGTAATGACCATCATGGCAGGGAAGAGAGGGTAGTTGTCCAGGAGTACAGTGACATAGGGCTTCCGTTTGGCGTTTCAGTCCCTCTAGGAATATAACTATTTTTGCCTCTTTCTCAGGTATTAACTAAATTCCAAATGTTTGTTTCTCTGAACTCCTCAGTTTTCATTCATTCATTCTGCTTTATCCATCATCCTTTTTGGTCTTATATAACACTCCCAATGACCTACCCATTTACACTAACCACCCTGACTCCTTTTGGCTTTGATCTCTAATCCCATCTTCCTATTTTTTCCTCTTTGACCTCCATATAAAAGCTAGTCATGGGTTTGGTATTAGTATTGCCAAAAGTGGAGATCAGTTGTCGGGATAAAAAGCAGGGAGCCAAATAAAGTAAGCAAAAGGCTCTGGGTAAACTTTCTTTTTGTCTATACTATCCTGTTCCTGTTTAGGTTATAATTGGGATTGTCTTTAAAGGAGACCACAACCAGAACTAACTCCCTCAAACCATGATCCTAGAGAGCTTTGGAAATGGGCAAAGGGGAAATGGTTGGGGCTGGGGGGACTGGAAGAAGAGGAGAGATGTATGGAAAGGTTTGCAATCAGAACTTAATATCCATTGCCCTGGGTATTAAAATGTTTAGTTCTATTTCTAGTAGGAAATTCAATAACCTGAGATGTTTCTCAAATTTATCGAGTAGATAGAAGTCACAAAGATGCTTGATGAAAAGGAAAATTTTCTAATAATTTAGAAATGAAATTAGAAAAAAAAGAACTATTCAAATGGAATGAGGTGCTCCTAGGAAATAGTGAGCTTCCAGGAGATAGTGAGCTCCCTTTCACTGGACATTTTAAAGTGGAAGCTACAAGAGCACTTGGCATGTATGTGGTAGCAGAGACTCTCAGGCATAAGCTAAAATAGATGGCTGGTTTAGTCCCTTCCAATTCTAAAATACTTTTGTTCTGGTTTTATAAATAAGTGTTGGTTAATAAACATAAACTAATGATATGTATGCCCAAAATGTATATTAGTTAAGAATTTAAGAAAATTGTGCAAGTTTGTATGTTTTGGATAAGACCTGTGATTTCATCTGGGAGAGAGCACTCAGTGAAGAAACTCCCTCCACAAATGAAAATCTGGAGGGCATATGTCACACCTGATTTACACCTTTAATCTTAGAAGGTTGGCAATGTCAGAGCTGTCAAATTGTAGTGGCCAAAAAACTCCCAAAGTCTAGAATAAGATTAAAATATAATTGGGAAATATCTTACAAAATAAGTAAAAATATAATACAACATAGATAATGTTAATTTGTGGTTTTCTAAATCAATATTCAGCCTGAAGGGATCTATTTCTATCTGATTTTTACCCCCACTGGACTAGGGAATAGAGAAGTAACTTGACCCAGGTCAAATAGACAGTATGCATGAGGCAGTACAGGAACTCCAATCTTCCTTCAGGAGGCCAGTTCTCTACGTGATAGTTGCCTCTTGTGTATGTGATAAATGAATGCTTTGATACTTCAAATGATTAGAGATATTATGGAAGTGGTTATTATCTTTACTAACAGGCCATAGCCCCACGGCTTATTAGACAGTTGTTATGAGTTGACTTGGTCAAAGGAATTCATCACCTGCTGACCAGTCTTCTAGTAATGAGTTTATCCCATGATATTTAGGCTAATCTTTAGCTAAGAAAGCCACATAATCTTTTGTTAGACCTGCATTCGAAACTTTCACTATTTACAAAGTCCACCAGTGCTTAATCTCTTGTGATCACTATCCGTAGGCTTTACCAACCTCTGACATAGGAACACCTAAAAAGGTAGAGGAAGCCTCCAAAGGTGATAAGGGGTTGCTTGTGACCTTGTGGCACAAATGATCAATTTACAAGTATCTTTTAAGCACCTCCTACGTTCCAGATACTGTTCTAGGAGCAAGAAATAGAGAAATAAGAGACAGAGACATCACCCCCACACCCAGGACTTCTGTTATATTTTATACCTCTGACGTACAGCACCTTCTGGTATATGATACTGGACAAAACTTTCACTAGGCATGTACCTAACATGGGATAAAACAAATATGAGCATAGTGTGAGAACTTTCTATATAAAGACTCTCTAGAAATGTACAAATGTGTCCTGGCTTTATTGTTCTCTCATTTATTAGCATACTCATCTCCAAAGTTATTGTACAATGGCCAGTTTAGAGATCATGGGATCATAAATATAGAATTAAAAGAGGCTTTAAAAGTCATCCAGACCAACCTCACCCCCACCCCAGTCAAGTCGTTTTACAGATGAAAATACCAGTATAGACTATCTCTTTTTATATGCTATCTGAAGAAAGCTTCAGAAAGTAGGATAAATTGATGTTTCCTTTTGGTCTTTTGCTAATAGCTACTGCCTTCCTGTCCTTATATTTGGAGAGGCAGTGTGCCATAGTGACAAGCATGTTCTAATGAGAACACAGACTCATCAAGGACAGGGAGTGCCTAATAAGTGCTTGTTGACTGATAATTCATAACTAATTTGAAGACGGAAGAATTGAGTTAACATCCCATCTCTGACACTAATTAGATAACCATAGGCAAGTCACTTCAACTCTCAGGAATTCACTTTCCACATTTGTAAAATGGGGACCATGAGACATACATAGCATTGATATGAGTAATGTATTTTATAAACTTTAAAGCATTATGTCAATGTCACTTCTATTGCTCACAATTCAACTTCCCTGCCTTCCTAGCTGTACTAATATCTTGGAGTAGCAGCTTCAAGAGGATCAGCTGTATCAGATTAGTAGAAAGTACTTTAGTGGTGGTGGTGGAAATACATACATATACATATACATATACGTATATATACATATACATATACATATATATATATACATATATATATGTATATGTATATATATATGATAGCTATGGTTTTCTTGGTGGATCTACCCAGCAACAAACAAAATGGTAGGACCTGTATCTCAATTTCTAGATGTAGTTTTAACAACTTATTCTCATAAAAAAAATAATACATATCATTTTTTATTGTGTGACCACAGTCAGGATCATTGTGGTGAGGGAGAAAAGAAAAGAGCTTAAATCATATATGTTTCTAGTGCTAGTAACCTTTTTTATAGCATAGAATGGTTGGACTTTTTTTTAGAAATAGTCTCATACTTCTTATGAGGAGTAACAAATGTAGTGAATTATTCACCATCCCCAGATCATTGACATTTAAGTACAACAAATGAATAAGTGAGATAGGTTACTGAGAACTGAAAGAAAACTAAATCAAGATTTTAGTGATTATACCCCCCTGAAAAGGACATAACCCTTTCAGTTCTGAAATTTCTACTCTAAGGCCTGTGCTACCCTGCTTAGTAAAGTCTCACAAACCCCATACTATCTAGGAAGCCTCAACCATTCTTCACTTTACACCTTGGAGCCATCTTCATATCATTCTCCCCTTACTCTATGGCGTAGAAACTTCCACTGGCCAACTCTGGATACTTAATCAAATTAATAATGATTTTGCTACTGAAAAGGATCCCTTAATCAATTCCAATATGACTTTGCTCACCAGTCCTGTGACTTTCCAAATGAAAACATCCAAAGTATTTCATGCTAATCACTAAAAGTCAATTACTTCACTTTTTTTTGTTTTGCTTTTTGCAGGGGGGAAGGGAGGGCAATTGGAGTTAAGTAACTTACCCAAGGTCACATGGCTAGTAAGTATTAAGTGTCTGAGGCCAGATTTGAACTCAGGTCCTCCTGACTCCAGAGCCAGTGCTCTATTCACTGTACCATCCAGCCACCCCAAGTCAATGACTTTAGATAAAATTTTCCAGGTACCATGTAATGCTATGCCTAAAGAAGAAGAGACTTAGAAGAGTTGTGACCTTGGTTTATGTAAAGCACCATAACACCATAAGAGTTTTAGGTACAGAGCCAGATGTCCTGGGTTTAAATCTTAAGTCTTTCTCTTGCTGCTTTTATGAATATAGGAAAACCTTTTTAAGTTTAAGTATCTGTAATGCCATGCACAAGCAGTTTCACAGAAGAATGCTACTGTTAACAGCTTTTAAGGTTCTGATTACACAGCATAGTGAACACTCCATTTATTCCATAACAAATGAAGGCAAACATTCACAACAAATCACAATATAATATTCACAACATTACATCTTATCACAGAAAATCACAATACAGTGTTCACAACAGCTTCTCAGTAAAATGGCCACAGTTTTCACCAAAGGGGTCACAGTATTTAGAACAAAGAACAAAATAAAAATCATCTGGTATCCTTAAGGAGGTTTACCTCCTTACTCAGTCATTCAGTCGTCTCAAAATACAATAGTCAGTCTTCTATTCATGGGGCAATCATAGGTTAACTTAATCAGTCACTTATCTAGCATCAGTCACTAAAGTATCATTAATCACTAAATATAATCATTAGAAAATTACACAAAGTTTCTACCCCTTAGTCTCTAATAAACTTCAATTTCATCACGGAATTCAGTATCCAAGGAGAGGCCTTTTCTTCATCTTGACTTGGGGTGGTCTCTCAGATTTCCTGGATCCCCTTCCATGGTCCCAGCTCCTACCTGAAGCTACCATACAGTCACCTGGATTCAGAGGCAGATAGCTCCCAGGTTTTTGTCCAATCCTCTGGGCAGTTCTTCTTACACACTGAAGTTCACAGGCTCTAGCACCTCTCAAAATTTCTGTTCCCAGGAACTCAAGGATCAACCAAGCCACAAACAAAGTAGTAGCATCCAGTTCATGCTTCTTCAGTCCTCCAGTAGTTTGGCTGGCCCTAAGACCCAGAAGAAATCTCAGCCTTCTAGGCTTCCTTCTCAGCAGCAACTTCAGCCTTCACCAGATTCTGGTCTCAAGGAAATCCTCTCTCAGTTCTCAGTCAGCTTCCAGATGCTCACTGAGAGACACTCTCTTTGTCCTCCACCAGGAGCCTGCCAGGAGAAAAATTCTGATTCTGACTGTTTCTCTTTGGGGCTCTTCTTATATACACACAAAGCATTGGCTTCCTGTTTCATCCAAACTCTTCTGTTATGTCAGTAACACGAGACAGAGTTCACACCCTCTGCCTCTTAGCCACAAAGGTTTGATAAGTTACTAAGGGCTAAGTACCTGCTTACTTGATATAACAAAAAGGGATCTTCAAATTTAAATTAATTACCATTAATTTAGAAAGACCAAGGTGTAGCAGCAATCACGATGGCATATCGAGGATGGCTGCTAGCACAGATTCTTAGATCTGCTTTTCTAAAGGAAAGCAACTCAAAAAGGAGTTAACAATCTTACTTTAGGGGGGCGGAACCAAGATGGCGGCGTAGCAGCAGCAACATATTGCAGCTCTCACATAGCCACCCTCAAAATACCCATAAAACAGGACTCTAAACCAATCCTAGAACTCCAAAACACACACAAAGATACTTCCCACTAAAGTCAGCTTGGCTACGAGGAACAATATCAGCACTGAGAACTGAAACCAGCCTGCCCTGAAGGTGCGGCTGTGCCCCAGGGGCGGCTGGATGGGAGGAGCCTCTCAGGTGAGCAGATTAGCAGCAGTTGCGAGTGGGGATTGCGAAAGGGGGAGATAAGCAGTCCGGCCAGAAGGCCTCCAGAGCAGAAAAGCGATAGGCGGAGGTTTTGCACCCGCCTCCACTTTGTAGCTTCCCGCCAACAGCCTGCAGACAGCAGGGGGACTTAGCGATTGTTCTCAGGCCAGTGCTCTCGCGTTGAGCAGCCAGGATCCGGATTGCTGTCTTGGGCCTCAGTCTTGGAGTCTTCATTATCCAGTCTGCTGGAAGTATTTAGGAAGAGTCCCAGCATCTTCCTGAGAGCTACAGCAGCCGGGAGGACCCCAGCGATTTGGGACAGAGCTTTCCCTTCTGGAAGCAGAGCCCCACAGAGATTTAAAAAAAAAAATCATGGTCTGAAGAACCATGAGTAAGAATAAGCATAAGAAGCAAAGTAAGAACAGCTCCCAAACCCTTGATTCCTTCTTTGGGGGAACGAAAGATCACAGGAGAGAGAGGGAGGAGGAGAGCGCAGCCAGAGCACCCCTACGAGGGTCCTCCAATAAACATGAAGAATGCCTTAAAGCTAGAGATGATCTGAAGAAGGATTTTCAAAACCAAATAAGGGAAGTGGAAGAAAAATTGGGAAGAGAAATAAGAA
>JAQQSU010002859.1:0-14549 GCA_028627135.1 Pseudochirops cupreus
GGCTTGAAGTCAGGAAGACTCTTCTTTGTGAGGTCGAATCTGACCTCAAACACTAGCTGTGTGACCCTAAGCAAGTCACTTACGCCCGTTTGCCTCAGTTCTTCATCTTTAAATGAGCTAGAGAAGGAAATGGCAAACCACTCTGGCACCTTTGCCAAGGAAACCCCAAATAGGGTTACAAAGAGTTGGATATGACTAAAAACTTACTAAAAAATAAGAACAAAATATAAATTTATGAACTTGAGGGTTAGGAACATATACAATCCAACTATAACTGGTCTCTCAGAATGTCTTTCATGCTATTTCCCTTGACACACTTTAATATTCAGACAAAATAGTTAATTAAATTAATAATTTATATTTATTATATAATATACAAATTAAGTTATTTAAATTAATTAAATTGTCATTCCTAGAACATAGCATTCAGCCAGTCAACAGGCAGGAATTAAGCACCTGCTATGTGCCAGCCACATTACACCTTCTCTGTCTTACCTTCCATAGACTGCTCCATGTTATGAAGGTCATCTCAATCTCTCCCTAAGACCTTCCCTCCCATACCTTGCCTTTCTGCCTATTAGAAATCTAACATTCATTCAAGACTTAGTTAAGGTGCTAACTAACTAAGGTAGGATGGCTTTTTTTTTCTTCATCCCTGTAGGTTGTTAATGATTTCTGCTTGTTCAAATTATTTTGTCCGTAGTTATGTCACATCTATGTAGATAGGTGATGTCATATTCTCTAAACTGGTAGAATTGAACCCAGCAGCAGTTTTCATTTTTCATCTTTGGCTATCCAGGGCCCTAGTACATTTCTCACAAGTGGTAAGCATTTGGTAGATGTTTGCTGTTCGTATCCAAAGAGCAACGTGTGGTGAGAATAAAGGGGCATGCCGCTGACCGTGCTTTCCATTTTCTCCAGGGTTCCCTCTCTCCGCGGGCTGGTGCCGCCTCAACCAATCAGCGTTCATTAAGCGCTGCCTTACTGTGTGCCAGGCCCTGTGCTAAGCACGGGCTCACTGAGTCTCACTTTTTCAGGTTGGAGTGGCTCCCCCAAAGAAGTGGCAGTGAGTTGTAACACACTCTGAGTGCTAACCGGAGTCATTTTGTGAGGGAAACAAGTGCCTCCGCCCTCCGTTCGTGCACCAGACTCTGAGTCACCACCCGTGTACTTCCCAATGACATGAGGATCTTTATTTATATTTTATTTTTTCCATCACCTAACTTTTTTTCCCTTTTTCTCACCCTCTAAGAGAACTTGTTCTTATAATAAAGATTCCAAAAAAGGGGGAGGAAAGGGAAGAGATATGAGGGAAAAATAAGCAAAACTCATTGTATCAAAATGATTCATCAGTATATGCAATGTCCCATACCTTCATTCTTAGGTATTACAACCCTATGAACCTCCCTACATAAACAGAATGAAAGGTGTCTTTTTACATATATTCTTTGGGGTTGAGCTTGTTCTTTTAATAATTTTGCACAATTCATTTTTTATTGCCCTATGGTTGTGCTTTTTTTTCTATTTCAATTTCAAATGACTTTTTTTTTTTGAGGAAGGAAGGCAAAGCAATTGGGGTTAAGTGACTTGCCTAAGGTCACACAGTTAGTAAATGTCAACTGTCTGAGGTCACATTTGAACTCAGATCCTCCTGACTCCAGGGCCAGTGCTCTATTCATTGCACGACCTAGCGTCCCCTCTATTTATATTTTAATAATTATGTATATTGTTTTTGTATCCCTGCTTACTTTACTTTGCATTGGTTCATGTAAGCCTTTCTAGCCTTCTATGTAACCATGTTCTACTTTTCTTACTGAAAAACAATATTCCATTACATTCATGTACCACAATTTGGTTTAGCACTCTCTGATCCATTAATATATACTTGTTTCTAGTTCATTCCTACCATATACACAAAATGCTTCTATAAATATTTTCGTGTATATGGAAACTTTATTTTTTATTAATGATCTTCTGGAGAATATATCTTATAGTGAAATCTCTAGTTCAAAAGATATGGATTTAATTTAGTTATTTCATTTGCATAAATCTAAATTACCCTTCAGAATCATTGTACTAATCCATAGCTCCACCAACAATGCATGAGGATGCCTATTTCCCCACAATCCCTCAAACATTCACTATTCCCATCTTTTGTTGTCCTTGACAATTTGCTCAGTGTGAAGCGAAAACCTCAGAATTATTTTGATTTGCAAGTTCTGTTATTATTAGTAATCTGGAGGCTTCTTTTATGTTGTTAATAGTTTGAAATTCTTCTTTTGAAAACTTTTTGCTCATATTATTTGGCATCTTATCTAGTGGAAATGGTTTTTGTTCTTATTTTATTGTTAATTGTTCATATATCTTGGATAGCAAAGCTTTATCATAGATGTATGATACAAAGATTTCTGCTTCTGATCTCTCCACCCTTCCCCAATCATCTGCTTCTTTTCATATCCTAGATGAATTGATTTTGTTCATGCAAAAACTATTAATTTTCATATAATCAAAATCATCTCTTTCATTTTTTGTAATTGCTTCCGTCTTTTGTTTAGTTCAGAATTTATCTCCAACCCATAGCTATGGAAAAGTATATGAATTTCTACTCCCAAATCCTCGACCATTTAAGGATGTCATCCAGGGAATTTATCTCCAATCTTCCCCCCACTTACTCTCCTGAATTTCCTAATCTCCAGGAGCTCATCGTTCTGAAATATGAAATCAACTCTGAAATGTAGAACTCCTCAGACTGCACCTACAGAACTTTAATGCATCCTCAAGTTGGACAAGCCTCTTTCCCTGTTTTTCATCTTCTTTTTATGTACTTTATTCCCCCATTTGATTGTGAGCTCCTTAAGGGCAGAGACTGTCTTTTTTTTGTATCATCAGTGCTTAGCACAGTGCCTGGCACACAGTAAATGCTAAATTAAAGTTTGATGGGTCTCTGACTCTTACTTCTCTTTTAATTCATTTTGATATTTAATATCCAGGTCATATATCTATTTTGAATTTAATATAAAAGACTGTTTAAGATATTGGTATAAATCTAAATTCTGCCAGACTCCTGCCACTTTTCCCAGTAGTGTTATCCAATAGTGAATTCTTCTCTAAGTAATTAATGCTTTCATTTCATTCAAAAACTGAATTATTAAGTTCCATTATTTCTGTTACCATTTCTAGTCTGTACCATCAATCTATTAAAAAAAATTTTAACCACTGACAATTGGTTTCAATTATTGATGTCTTTAAATAATTGGAGATCTGGAAGTCCTATTCCCCCTCAAATCCAACTTTTTTCCATTATTTTCCTTGATATTTTAGATCTTTTGTTCCTCCTAATGAATTTTGTTATCATGTTGTCAAGCTAGGTAGTTTGACTTGCATAGTATTAAATCTATAGAGTAATTTTGGTAGTGGTGCCATTTTTATTGTATTGACAAAACCCAGCCACGGACAATGGATAATTCTCTATTTAATTGTTTTTCTTCATTTCTTTAAAGATTATTTTTAGCTTAATCTATGCAAGTATTTAGTATGTTTTGGTACATTGGTTTACCAATATTTTCTGCATTTGGTTGTGATTTTGGAAGGGATATCAATACTATTAACTCTTAAACATGAAGTGTTACTAAACAAGAAGTGAAGATAAGAAAATAAGAGAATATTTATTTACTACAAAGCAAAGTAGAACTATTCAAACTATAGCAATCTATATATATATAACAGGTCACATTCTCCCATGAATTCACACAGTATCTGTCATGGGGAAGAGGTGCAAAGGTATCTTCATAAATGCGGAAATGAAGGACATGAATAGGAAAAGCTACATACCAATGTAACTCATGGTTGTGAACTTTAGGTCTGAATCTCTATGGTTTCTTTAGGTAACACTATGTAACACATAATACCTACTCCTTTTCTGAATTTCTCCATTCATGCTAGATAAAGCCATTGAAAAAATGTTAAGATCTCTCAACTAACAGTACCCTTAAACTTACAGATTCTAAGATCTGCTTCCTTGACAAAGAACTTGACTTTTTTTTTTTTTAGTGAAAAATTCCTTTTATTACTAGGTCCTGCAAGGTTCTGCAGGACTTTTGGTAGGTATGAAGTTTTCTAATCTCAAGTCATATAAAGCAGTAAAGGCAAATATTTTCTCAAGCTACAGATGTCACTAGAGAACATAGCAGCCTTTCCCCTAATCAGTTCTTTATACATAGAATTTTCCTTTCTTTCAATGAGCTCTTTCAACAGCAGTTTTTCTCCTATCAGATCAGCTCCCCACAACAACAGTAGAGCCTCAGCCTCTCAGTTCCATGGGCTTCTATCTTCTTTTTTCTGACGTGTCAGTTTCTGTACATAGTTCTATACATCTTCTCAAGTAGAGTTCTCTGATCTCTTTCCTGTGCTTGGCTTCCTCATTTGCTGACCATCTTCTAATCTGGTTTCTATTGATGCAGATTAGGACTTCCTGGTGTGTAATGGCCATCTCTAATTAAGTTTGCCTTTTTGTCAGATATGACACAAATATTCCATATAACCTAGTCTCCAAACAGTTCTTTAATTAAGTTGCCCAGCAACAAACCCCAATTCCTAAAGTCATATTCAAATTAACTGATGGAAAACAATGCTCTGCAGTCATATCTAGTACTTTTACATATTAGTACCTTTGCTATGCACTATTTGTCACTCTCTCTCAGACTGATTGCCCCATTACTTAAAGAACCATATTAAATGTAATCTGGCATAAACCAAAGAGGGAATACCACAGATGGGAAACTCTGAATATTCATCCAAGATTCTAAGGGTGTATCCAAGTGCTTGGATAAAAGAGAGTTATAGATTGTCCCATTACTTTTAGTATAATTCTATATTGCATTCCACACTTTTGAGGGCAATTCAAAGCTCCAACAATTGTATATTGGTTTGTCTACATTCTCACAATCCCTTCAGCATAGGTTAAAGGATTATTTCGATCTTCTTTTCCTTTTTGACAATGTTTTGGATATAAGGCGAAACCTCAAAGTTGTTTGAATTCTTATCGTTAATTATTTGAAGCAATCTTTCATATGATGGTTAATAAACTTCTATTGAAAAGTATTTATTAGTATCTTTTGACTACCTATACTTTGGAGAGTGGCTTGATTTTATATATTTGTGATCATATATTTTGGATATTAGACCTTAATTAAGATATTCGATGCAGTGTTGTCCTGACAGCTTCCCTCCTTATCCTAGCAGTACTGATTTTTTGTGTGTGTATACAAAAACCTATTTAATTTTGTGCAACTAAAATGATCTATTTCATCTATTGTTATATTTCCCATCATTTAGTTAATTTTGGTATACTATAACATTGTTAAAATTAAATTTTTAAAAGTTATTGTCATTTATAAATATATCATTCCCCAATAGAGATATGATTAAAAGACATGAACAGGTAGTTTTCAGAAGAAGAAATTAAAGCTGTCTGTAGTCATATGAAAAAATGCTCTAAATCGCTATTGATTAGAGAAATGCAAATCAAAACAACTATGTGGTACCACTCCACACCTTTCAGATTGGCAAATATGACAGAAAAGGAAAATGACAAATTCTGGAGGGGATGTAGAAAAGTAGGGACACTCATGCACAATTGGTAGAGTTGAAAACTGGTTCAAAAATTCTGGAGAACAATTGGGAATTGTGTCCCAAGGGCTATAAAACTGTGCATTTGACCCAGCAATACCACTACTAGGTCTGTATACCAAAGACATCAAAGAAAAGAGAAAATTACCTATAAATACAAAAATATCTATAGTAGTTCTTTTTGGTGGTAGCAAAGAATTGGAAATTGAGGGGATGCCTATCAATTGGAAAATGGCTTACAAAGTTGTGCTATATTATTATGATAGAATACTATTGTGGTATAAGTAATGACAAGGGGAAAGGTTTCAGAAAAGCCATGGGAAGACATATATAAATTGATGCTGAGTGAAGTGATCAGGACCAGGAGATCGTTATACAAAGAGCAATATTGGGTTTTTTTAGTTTTATTTTTTTCCAATTTATTTATTTATTTTTAGTTTTTAACATTTATTTCCACAAGATTTTGAGTTACAGATTCTTCTCCCTGTCTTTCCCCTACCCCCCACCCCAAAATAGCAAGCCTACTGAATACCCCTTCCCCCAATCTGTTCTCTCTTATATCCTCCCCCATCGCCCCCAACTTTCTGGTAGGGCGAGATGGATTTCTATACCCCAATGCTTGTATACCTAATTTCCCAATTGCATATAAAAAACAATTTTTTTATTAAACATTTGTTTTTAAAACAAAGAGCAATATAGTAACAATGATCAACTATGAAAGATTTAATTACTCTGAGCAATACAATAATCCAGGACCACTCCAAAGAACTCATGAGAAAAAAATGCTGTCTACCTCCAGTGAGATAACTAAGGAAGTCTGAGTGTGAATTGAAATATAATTTTTTTCACTTTATTTTTCTTGGGGGTTTTTGTAATTTAGCTAATATGGAAATATGTTTTACATAATTTCACATGTGCAATTGTTACCATGCATTCCCAATAGGTGGTGGAGGGCCTGGAGGGAGGAAAAGAAAATAATTTCCCCAAAAAAGGAGTGTTAAAAATAAGTAATATGTATTAAATTAAAAAGTAAAAAGCAAAAATTACTCTATGATTTTCTTTGACTCACTCATTATTTAGGATGTTATTACTAAATCTCCATTTAGATCCATCATTTTTCCTTATGTTTCCTGTATTAATTACTATTTCAATGATTTCTGTATGCCCTGAAACATGGTCTATTCTAGTACTGTGCAGAGTTAAAATATGCATATTATTTCTCATTCAGCAGATGCCATAAATCTTTCTGCTATGAATTCTGAAACACTTTCCTCAGGTTTGTATTTTGTTTTTGTTTTTATCTTTCTAATAGATTTATCCAGATTTGGGAGAACATTGAAGTCTACTACAATTATTGCCTCGCTATTTACATCTTTTCGTTAGTCAGTTAACTGTCCTTTTTATGAACGTATATGCAATGCCGTTTGGCATATCTACATTTACAACTGATATTGTTTATTGTCTACAGTCCCTTTAAGCATAATATAGTTTCCTGTTTATCTCTCTTGACATTGAAAATTTTTATTTTTGCATTGCCTCGTAGCATGACTATAACTTTTACTTTTTCAAAATCACATGATGCACAGTAAATGTTGTTCCACTCTCTGATTTTCGTTCTCTATGAATCATTATTTTTAGATGGATTCTTTGTGTATGGCAAATTGTTGGGTTTTGTTTGCTTATCCGTTCTGCTATTAGCTTTCATTTTATTAGATCCTTCAATGCCATTTTTATATTATTGAAATTTTAGTTATTTTCCCATATCCCAGATTTTTGCTGTGTCTAGCTTTTTTATTTTTCTGTAATGTTGGAAGCAATGTCAAACAAAAGTATTTTCACATGGTGGAAGTCATTCTGTGTTCTGGGTGATGAAACTCAATGTTGCCATGTGCTCTGATTATGATAATTCTCTACTCCTAAGGTTATGTTATCCTGTCTGGTTCCCTGTTTTCCCTACCACTCTGGGAGATTACAGCCCTTGAAGACTCATATATTCATTCTTCTTGATACAGTCTTTAGAGATACTCTGTCTAATATATATGTCCCTTTCTCCTAATGTGCATATTGCTTCCAGTGGAGAATTATTTTAAGCCTCCTCTCTCTTACTACAGACATATACCTCTCTCCTGATTGGAATATTCTTTAGAGGTACTCTTAACTCTTCTATTCCCCACATCAAGTCCCATTAATTTTAACTTATTTTCCCACAGATTTCATTCTTCTTCTTGTTGTTGTTATTGATAGACTTAAGAAGCTGGTATTCATTCATTAGTCACTTATGGACTTTATAGGGATACATCTCCAAGTTTGTTTTCTTACCTCTATCATTCTGTATATGTGACATCCCACTGGTTATCAATCACAAAAGATTAATTAATGAGAATAAGTGGCATTTAATCCATGGAGGATTAACAAGACTCTTCCCCTTTCCTTTCTTCTGATTCATTGTTTTCCTTAAATCTTTTTCCCCTAATTCTTCTTTTTCCATCATTCTTTCATACCTTAGTTAAATCTTTTAAAAGAAATTGTCTCTGAATATGAGAGTTGATGTCATTGTTTATCTTTTCCTGATAAGTATATTTATTTACCTTTCTTAAGTTCCTTGTATCTTGATTGTTTACAAAATTAGTATTCTCACATCTGGATGTTTTTGTTCTTTTTTTATGGGAATATCTTTTGTTTAAGTATATTTTGTCACTATTGATTAGAGTCAGTTTTCTAGAATGCTATTTGTGTTGTAGCTAGAACTTTGCCTTTTGGAATAGCTTACTCTAATTTCTTAGAGTAGAGGGATCCAAAAGATCAGTATTTTTGGCTCATTGACCACACTCAGTTTACTAAAGAAATCTCTAAAAGTAGCTCATGTCTAGGCTTTCCATGTGGATAAAAGTGGTCTTCCAGATGCCACATGAATACTCAAGGGAATAGTCATATCACATATATAGCAGTCTTTGTTTCACCCAACAGAAGATGTAAAGGTTGCAGAGAATTCACTGCTTCCCGTAAACAATATAGAAAATATCCCAAAGGGTTTACAATGACTGGACAATCAGCACAATCCCTCTCCAACAGTTTTCACTTTTCTATAGAGTCTTATCATCCTCCATATTCAATGTCATTTTGTAGTTTGGATGCCTTTAGAAAAGAACCAAATTTGGGCTTTTCTCCCTGGCATTCAGTTAAATTCCTCTCTTTTAAAATATGCAACACAGAAACCTACAAACACATAATTCTACCTTGTAGCTTGGACTCCCTACCTGGAAAGAAAATACAGTTTGGAATGGCAGAATGGGAATCTACTGCTTTCCCATTGAACCTGCATAGTCAAAGCAGAGAGGGGAAAAGCTGACCACTTACTGCTTGCGTGATTTTGGGCAAGTCACTTGAACTCTCTTCTTCAGATGTGTTTAAATGAATAACCCCTTAAGTGCTTCCCAGCAAAGGGTATACTGGAATCAGATCTTGACTGCAATTGTTAAACTTTCAGTGTGAACATTTATATGTCTGAAATTTGCCAATGCCACAAACCAGGGCTTGATTTATTGTTTGTTGATCAGACTTAAGAAAGTGATGGAGAAAATGTTAATAATGTAGATGAAACTTTAGAGTATGTTATGTGTTTTTGAAGGACCAGTTATTAAACATTGACCAGCATACTTTGATTCCAGCTATAGTTCTATGAGTTTATGATCTTAAGGTCAATCCTTTGTTTCCTCTGTGTTGTGGCAATAGCCTTTGACTGCTTCTCTAGCTGTGGAAAGCTGTGTGGGCATACATGCCTCCCATGGACTTCTCTAAAACATTCCATTGCTGCCTTCGTTGTTACTTCCCTGGTTGTTGCTATAGCTTTGACCAATAAAGTGTATTTCCTAGTTTTTAATCTCCAGTCTTTTCTCAGGAAGGTAAAAGAAAGGCAAAGGGACTGTCCTCTATGGCTGTAAGCTTACACAGTTCCTAAGTTGGTGATGAGAGGCGTGTGGGAAGGTGGAGAAACTCAGTTGCTCTCTCTCTCTCTCTCTGTCTCTCTGTCTCTCTCTGTCTCTGTCTCTCTGTCTCTCTCTTTCTCTCTCTGTCTCTGTCTCTGTCTCTCTGTCTCTCTGTCTCTCTCTGTCTCTCTGTCTCTCTCTGTCTCTCTGTCTCTCTCTCTCTGTCTCTCTGTCTCTGTCTGTCTCTCTTTGTCTCTCTCTTTCTCTGAAAGAAAATTGGTGAAGAAAAGGCAAAGTATAACACCCAAAGCCAGAATAAGTTTCTTAGTTCACTCTTACAGTCCAGCACAAAGGATTTTGCTCCTTTCAATAGAGTCCATTCTCACAAGGTTCAATCCAAACCATTTATCTTGGGAGCAGCTCCAGTCACAACCCATTCCTTAGGAAGTATGAAGAGGCAACTACAAGACAATGTAATCACTTTGGGGGGAGGGGCAGCTCCAGTTCTGAGTCTTACACTCACTTTTTATCTTTTTGACATGGTAACAATGGGCATGTGCACCCTCTATAGGGAGAAACAATTAGAAATCCCAAACAAAAGATCTCCATCCTGTAGGCCCAAGGGGATTTTCTTGGTCAACCCTCCTACTTATAAGAAAATTTTGAGATCCTTCAGCACATATATCATGATATATTACTCTTTAAAAAAAATCTCTCCCAGAGCTGAACATATAGTAAGCATTCAATCAGTATTTTTCAAATTAAAATAGAAAAATGGAAGAACAAGTCAGAATATGGGACTGAATAATAAGGAAAACATGGGAAAATCAGTAAATGATAAAGAGAAAATTGAAGTGTAACAGAGAGTATGAACAGATCATGATAAAAATAGAAGTGAGAGACTACCACATATAAAACAAATATGAGGAAAAAAAGAAAAAGATTAAAATACTAAAGGTACAAAGAACAAAAAAAAATAGGCACCACAGGAGTGCCAGCTGGTGAATAGGATAGAATAAGCATGAGAGAAAGTCACTGAAAGATAAAATAAAGTAATATAAATAATTAATGTGCTAATTATAATTTATTCTTATCTATGTACTATGAAGCAGGTCTTATATGACAACAAATTTATATTGACAACAATTTCTCTAGCTCATGTTATTTTACTTTATTTTTTTAAGCAGATCTATAATTCCATTGGTATAGGGAAGTGCTTAGAAAACTGTACCAGAGGGGACAAGTCCAGCCTGTTGCCTATTTTTGTATGGCTTGTGAGCTAAGAATACATGTTTTTAATACTATTCTTAGCTGGCCATACAAAAACAGGTTGTAGGCCAGATTTGTTTGGCACCCCCTGGGAATTCCCAAGGCAGACTTTGGTACTCACCACCAATACAGGTCAACAACTATTCTATAGCTTATAGTCTTAGAAACTTTGCAGCAAAGATTAAGTGGTTTCACTAATGGCTCAGAGGTAAGACTTGGACCTAGGACTTCCAGAGTCTGAGACCAACTCTTTACAGCATAAAATGTTACTACATCAGTGAGTCAAAAACATGTATTAAGTACTCTCTATGTCTTATGTATCCTTGGTTAATAAGATTCATTATTATATACTTGAAATGAATAAAATTGCCGTGGACATATTCCATTATTCAAATTTGTTGTTAATGAACAGTGGCCTTCCCACCCAACCATCTAAATCTGTGAAGCAGAGTAGGGACCATCGTGTAGTAGAATGAAGACTATATCAAGAACCAGGAGACAAAAATTCTGTCCCTAACACTGCCACGAGATAGATAAGAGACCTTAAGCAAGTCACCTTCCTTTGCTAGACTTCAGTTTCCTTCAGGATTGGCTTACATGATCTCTACACTAAGGCATGGTAGGCTGAAGTGAACAATGGTCCTGGAGTCAAAGAATTTGGGTTCAAACCCAACCTTTAGCTTTTACTATGTTGCCTTGGGCAAAATAGTTAACTTCTATAGGCCTCGATTTCTTCATCTAAAATGATGGAATTGGTCTAAATGGTCTCTGATAATCTCTTTTAGTTCTAATGATAACATTCTACAACCCTGCCAGCTCTAAAAGTCTGTGTTGGTAGACACCATCCACATTTTAAATGCATAGGTAAAGCAGGGTGGTGGTGAGAGGAAGCAAGGAGCCTAAATCTTGAGCAGCAAAGAGAAAAAAGACAGAAAGGTGAGGGAATTGAAATGGGAAAGCGGCTAGAAAGTAAAGGAAGATATTTAATAGGAGACAGTAGACTTAAAAGAAGATGAAGAATAAAGGTAGATTAAGTAGAGAGCATGGAAACTCTGTAACTAGCAAGTTTATTCTCTTGAATGTATATTCGAAATTACTACAATGTCCCTCCATGAGACATATGCGTGTGTTCTACAAAACTGAAGGAACAGGCTGCTCTGTGTGACTCCCTAGGCAGCTGCACCATCTTCTCATTTCTACCACTGGTTCCTTAGTAAAAGGTCTTGTTTTGTTTTCTCGTGCCTATACTCAACACCCTCACCCTCATTGTCTCACAATTCAAGGATTTGCACTGTCCTTCTGATTGGTCTCCCAGCCTCAAGTTTGGCCCCATTCCCATCCATCCTCCACTCAGTTACCAAGGTGAATTTCCTAAAGCATAGGTCCAACCATCTCCTTTATCTCACCTAGATGCACTATTTTGAGCCTCCCATGCCCAAAGAAATTCATTATTAGGAAAACTTCATCACCTTCCAAAGATCCCATTAACCTTGGGACTTTACCTCACCACCACCTTCTGTCCTTCTGATAGGAGGATGGAGCCATGAACTCCAAAATCTCCATTTAAGGAGAGGGCGCAGACCAGAATATCTCTTTTCTCACTTTCTACGCTACTTTGAGACTTCTCTGACTTTCCCACTTTTCTTTGGAGGCAGGGACAGTCATATTATACATGTATATGTATATAATTAAATATAACATACAATAATATATAATTTTATATGTGTGTGTTTACCTAATACTTAGCACAGTGCCTAGCACATAATAGGTTCTTTAAAAAAAATTATTTTAATTTATGGAATAAACAAGCATTTCCATGACATAGCACAATAAAAGAGAAGATTATACATTAAACTGCAAATCTACTGTGCACAACTTGCTTATCCTTTCATATATACAGCAATATCATGTAAATTTATTTTTCCCTCCACCCTAGTGATGGCTACCATCAGATGAAAATAGGTGTGTGTATACACACACATACATATGTGTATGTATGTGTGTATATATATATATGTACATGTGTATATAGAAATATACACATATATCCATATGCCTACATGTGTATGTATACATATACATGTATATGTATGTTATATGTAATGATAATCAATATATGCTTCATTTTATCAGTTGTTTCTCTGCATGCAGATAGCATCTGTTTTCCTATGTCCTTTATAGTTTGCCTATAACCAGCAGGCTTAAATATAAAATCCCCTATTTAGCTTTTATAGCCCCTCACTACTTGTTCCCTTTCTACTTTTCCAATTTCTTATACTTTCCTTCCCTTTAAGTACTCTAGGATCCATCAACATTTACCCTACTTGCCAGCCTCTCTTAACTCTATGCCTTTTCACTGATTGAATATACTTCATGCCTGGAATGCCTTCCCTCTTCATCTCTGCCCTTTGGCTTCCCTGGTCTCCTCCAAGACTCCGTTCAAATCCTACCATCTTCAAAAGGCTTTCCCCCTCCATCTTTCCATCCACATCCCCCTCTCTCCCTCTTAGTGCCTTCACTCCGAGGTTATCTTTCATTTACACTGTATACATATACATATATATATGTATGTGCATATATATATATATATATATATACACACACACACACACACACACACACAAATGTGTGCGTACATATACAATATGTAACGAACAGTTATTTGCATGTTGCCTCCTCCAGTAGAGACTGAGGTCTTTCAGGGAGGAGACCATGTTTTTGCCTTTCTCTGTGCCCCCAGAGCTTAACACAATGCTGGACACATAGTAAGTGTTAATAAATGCTTGTTGAAGTTGACTGAATTGAATTGAATTGGTTGCTCCTTCTGTACCAGCTTCCCTGATATTTCAAAAATACTCTATTCTTTTGCCAGAAATACTCCCAGCTGTTCCACTTAAACCTGCTTTTGGCCACCTTCCAACCCACAGGCTTACCTTGGATCCCAGTAACTACTCCTTTGGCATCACCATACCAAGCAATTGAGGTTTTTCCACAAGAGGAAGTGGAAAGAGTTCTGACCTGGAGCCAAGAGAGAACTGCGTTTAGAACCTGCCTCTAACTCATGTAAGTTGTGTGCTCATGAGTAAATCATTCACCTCTGTTCCTCCATTTGTAAAAACAAGGGTATCAATACCTGAAACACTTACCTCAGTCTATTATAAGGATCAAATGAGATAATGTATGTAAAGCGCTTTCCAAAAATTAATGTATGATACAAATGTCAACTATAATATTATTATGCCTATTAAAATATATGTACTATTTATACATTGAAATTATACTTTTTGAAACATATTTGGTTCTCCTGAGAAAGACCAGATAATATTTTTGATATAAATGAGGGAAATTATTAACAATTATTTAAAAACAATTAAGATGTATGAGATGCTTATGAAACATAAAGTGAGATTTTAATTGCACCAGAAAATATACTTACTTAGTGATGATTTTTGAAGTACGTGCTGGCACGATTTCTAACAATATATTAGGTGACAATAATAACATGTTTTGTGACAGAATTATGACTAACATTATAAATTAGACTGCATTTAATTATATTAAAATGATTGGCTATTTAAAGTTATATTTGAATTAAAAAATCAGTATATACAACTGCATGTATACCATGATATTTAGGCCAAATTCCATCAACCAGCTAATATATATGGATGGATAGGTAGAAAGATAGATAGATAGATAGATAGATAGATAGATAGATAGATAGAT
>JAQQSU010000286.1:1342-29735 GCA_028627135.1 Pseudochirops cupreus
TGAGTGTGAGTGTGAGTTTGTTAGTGTGTGTGAGTGTGTGTGAGTGTGTGTGTGAGTGTGTGTGTGAGTGTGAGTGTGTGAGTGTGAGTGTGTGAGTGTGTGTGATTGTGTGTGTGTGTGTGTGCGTGTGTGTGAGTGTGTGTGTGTATCTGGATTTCCAAGATCAGTCACTGACAGATGACAATATGATCTTGCTAAGGTGGGACTATGTCACTGCCTTGCTCAGTAAACTCCAAGGATTCCTTCTGCTTCTAGGAGAAATACAAACTCCTGCATTTGATTTCAAATCCCACATAATATTATTCCAACCTCCATTTCCAGGCCTAGTACATATTTTTTCCCTTTCATAAATTTATGGTATAGCCAAACTGGCCTTCCTGCTATTCCTCACACACAGTATAAGGTCTCATGTGTCTGTGCTCTTGAACACTGTTTCCCCCGTACTGGCATGGACTCCCTCTTCCCTCCATCTCTTAGAATCTCTGTCTTCCATCCAATGTCAAACATCAAGCCAAATGCCCCCTCCACGCTTTTCTGACCCTCCCATTGCTAACGCCTTCCTTCGTGAGTGAAATATTTGTAAAGCATTTATCACAGTGCTTGGTACATAATAGAAAGCTCGTAAATGTTTCCTCCCTTCCATCCCTCCACCTCCAAACCCTATTACACTATATTTCTTGGTTGGTGTATATTTTGTTTACGTTTGTACATGTACATATATCCCCTGATAGCATATAACTTCCTTGAGGACAGGAACGATTTCATTTTTCATCTTTATCTCTAGAGTATCTGGCACAGAGTAGGTGTTTAATACATACCTGTGAAATGAATGAATAAGTTTTTTATCTTTATTATTTTATTTGGGAATCCTAGAATGTTGGCTTTCCACATAACTAAATGGAATGACCAGACACATTCCAAAACGACATAGCAATGATTTGAGGGTTATCTCATACATGTCTCTGTCACCATCTATAATATGGAAGATGATGCTACTACCAAAGAAGATTTATTTTATTTATATATATTTTAGAAGATTTATTATATCTGCATGCATATATATATATACATACATACATATGTGTGTATGTATGTATACATAACTCTAAAATATAGATGACTATTGAAAGAATAGCATCCAGCACATATTTTGATGTTGTTTTCATACAGTGAGTTACTTACTTTAATAAGTCAGAGCACTTAAAATTCTAGAAAGATAGAAACTCCTTTTTAGCATGCTCATTAAAATGGTAATAGCTCTACTGTGTATTAATATGACTTAAAATAAAAACGAATAGACCTTTGTCTAGTGATGCATGGCTGGTCCAGTTTAAACAAAATGTCAAAGAAATCTGATGAGGCTGCATCTAAGACTTAGAACTTATTAAAAGTAGACCATTTCATTATAAAACTCCAAAGCTAATTAGAAAGCAAAAGACAAGTGCGATATGTGTGTATTCTTTAAAATGGATTAAGCCAGGTTTGGTTTGAGGAACAATAAAATATGATAATGATACTTTAAGCTTGAATGGTGCTTCTCGTCCAAGAATCTCAATGAAATTTGCAGGTCTTCCATTCAAGATACTGTTTTGTCACCATTTCAAATGAAAGAAAAGGAAATGTTCAGAAGTTAAAAACTATCACAAGTCTTGCCGTCAGTCAGAAGCAGAGCTATAATGTAGAAGATTAACTCTTCCTCTCATTCTTTCTCCATCAAGTCCAACAAACCGCACTAAGAATATGGACTAAATGGGTCACTGAAATAAGTCTGTGTTGGTGGTGGAAGGAAGTCATTTTAATCAATAATAATAGCTCATATTTCTATTGTACTTTAAAGTTATAAAGCATGTTCATTATAGCTGCTCTGTGAGATATGCACTATACACATTATTAGCTTCATTTTACAAATGAGAGAACATGAGTGATTTGCTCTATGTCCCACAGAGCTAGTAAGCTTTGATGGCAGGAAACAACCTAGATCTTCTAACTCCAAGTTCACATACATTGCCAAGTCATAACATTATTCTTCCTTCCTCTATTCAGGGGCATGTTGGAGTCAGTTAGTACCTGCTCAGAGCCAATAATTGATTTTTCAGTGTTTCAGCTGAGGGCAAATGGTTACAACTCGGGCTTTATTTTTGGTTTTGTTGATTGCCTAGACTTTAAAAATGATTGGTTAGTTCGTTGTTGTCCTTCATTCTTGAAAAGGACCAAAATGCTGTCACTGTGTTAAAGTCAAATTTCAATAAATCCGACTGCGGCTGATCAGACCAATATGAGCTTGGAACGCTCTACCACAGGTCAGGCACAAATAGGTCATATGAATATTTGGGGCAGATGATAATAATAATGCATTACCAATCATGGAAGACCCTGTAATGGAGGATTGACTATTTCCTTTGATAGTGCTGGACCACATTCGAGGAAGAAGGAATGTTGGGTAAAGGAAAAAAAAATAGAGATCTCTTACCCCTCATCAAGTCATTCCAAACAAAACCAGCATAACATTCTAGAATACTTGGAATGTTTACATTTAAGTTAAGACTAGTACAGGATAGCAGTGTGAAGAGCTTAGAGTTACAAGTGTTAAAACTTACACATATCTATAGCCTTATACTCACTTTCCTTCACTGTTCACCTAGTTATCCATATGATAGGACTAAAGGAACACTGAGAAAGGCCTCTCCACTCCAACCTCAGGCCCTGTGATCTTTAAGATCCACAGCCTAGTTGGGGCTCTAGGTAGAGCTCCTTTTCATTCTAAGAAGGATGGGACAAAAAACTACTCTGTAGCTAGCAAAGTCTCTCCTGAATGATATTCAGAATACAAAGCTGCCTAGGGGAAAACTTCCTTCCCAGGCTAGCATTGTAAGTTTCATCCTCTTTAGGCAGCAAAGTAGAACAGTAGAGAGAGTGCCAGGCCTATAGTCAGGAAGAAGCATCTTTCTAAGCTGAAATCTTTCTAAGCTATGTGACACTGTGCATGTCACTTAACCCTGTTTGCCTCAGTTTGCTCATCTGTAAAATAAGCTTGAGAAGGAAATGGCAAACCACTCCAGTATCTTTGCCATGAAAATCCCAATGAGGTCACAAAGAGTCAGATGAGACTGAAAACGAATAAACAGCAAAACATCATTTTGACTTCTTTGTATGACACTGCCAGTATGCATCTTATGGGCCTACATTTCCCTTCTATTTGTAAAGAATGTAGGGACCTATGAGTGATGCTTCATGTGCTGTCAGATGTGTTTGATTGGTCAATATGTTTTGCTTAACTTGATTTTTCTGTGTTACAAAACAGGATTCAATGTGTATCTGAGGGGGAAGGGTATTGGGAAATTACTGGTATAAAAAACATTACACCAGTGGTTCTCAACCTTCCTAATGCCATGACCCTTTAATATTTGTATGTGGGCATATCTACATGTAGGTGGACCTGCCTGGAGACAGAGAGAGGAGCAGTGTCTTGGTTCCTAAGATCATCGGAAATGTGTGTTTTCCAATGGTCTTAGGCGACCCCTGTGAAAGGGTCATTTGACCCGCCAAAGGGGTTGTGACCTACAGGTTGAGAACTGCTGCATTACACACACACATTTGTGTGTGTGTGTGTGTGTGTGTGTGTGTGTGTGTGTGTGCGTGCATGTGAGTGTGTATAGCCAGTTCATGCCTTCTTACCCTGGCTACCATGGTGTAGATGTTTGCTTTTTTATCCTACAGACAATTAACTATCTGAGAGCAAATTTCAGTGAAGGGTATTTGGGAAGAGCATAAGGGTTTGGACAATCTGTGTGCCAGTGAGGCATGTGGAGGAAAAGGAACACAAAAAGAAAGATAAATGAGTGATACAGTACATATTTGCATATTTCATGATTTTATTTAAGTCAAATTGAGATCAAGGGTCTGGCTAGGACTGGCTGGGGTAGGACTACTGAGCCTAACTTCCCAAATAGAGAGCATTCATATATCAGTTCATCTAGTAGGCAGAAATCTTCAGGTTTGGACTGTCCAGCTGGCTCACCACCACTGTCAGTTGCAGCTGTTGTTAGAAACATGAACCTAGCAGCTGGAGAGGCAAATGGTAAGAGGCCCACAGTAATGCCTGAGCATGCCAAAGGGCCAGTTGGGTTCACTTCTCCAACAGCAAATCTCAGCCTACTCAAAGGTAGGAAAGGGTCAGGATATGAAGGGCTTTAAAAGGCAAACAGAGGATTTTGTATTTGATCCTGGAGGTTATGAGTCACTGGAATTTACTGAGTGGGGGATGGATCACTATGGTAGCTGAGTAGAGGGTAAATTGGAGTGGGGAGAGATGATGCAGGGAAACTCACCAGAAGGACTATTGCAATAGTCTAGGGGTAAGGTGATAAGAGCCCACATCAGGGTGATGGCCATACATGTGGAGAGAAGGAGACGTAGAGGATAGATGATGTGAAGGTGGAAGCAACAAAAATTTGGCAACAATTTGAATGTGTGGGGGTGACAGCGAGCAGAGAATCAAAGATGAGGCCAAAGTTGTGAGTGCGTGTGCCTGGGAAGATTGTGGCACTCGTGGCAGAAAAAGGGGAGTTTGGAAAAGGAGAAAATCGGGGGAGAAAGATAATCAGTTTTGAACATGTTGAGTTCTAGAAGTCCACTTGACCTCTAATTTGACGTCTCCAGTAGGCAGCTGGTGATGTGAGACTGGAGGTCAAAGCAGTTCTGAGAATCGTCTTCATAGAGATGATGATTGGACCCATGAAAGTTGAGGAGAGCACCAAGATAGAAGAAGAGAAGAGGGCAAAGGAGAGAACCTTGAGGGACATCTAAAGAAAGATATGGAAAAGGAAATGAGAGTGTTTATACAGGAAAACAAAGATAAGAAGGAATCAGAATTTCTTGGAGTAGGGTTGCCACTGATCATAGAATGATATAATAAAAAAGATAGAAAGAAAGAAGAAAGAAAGGGAGAGAGGGAGGAAGGGAGGGAAGAAGGAAGGGAAGGAGGGAGGAAGGAAGAAAAGTAACCATATAGGCCAACATTTGCTAATATTCTATTATGTTTTTTTGATAAGGTCCATTTTTTCCTCCTTCCTTTAAGATCTTCTTTTTCTTCAAATACTTTGAGAATGGATACTTTAATGTCTTCTCAATTGTGTCAGCTCTGGCATATATCTCCTGTATAGACACTTGTAGCACCTGTAGCACCAATACAATATTCACAGCGCCTACATGGCAACTGTAAATATTCCCACCTAGTTCTCAATTACAAAATATAACTGACTCTCCATATAGAAGACACACATTTATTCAGACACCAGAAAACCAAATGCCAACACCAGAACGTCAAATCTAGCATAGTAGCAAAGAAGTTAATACACCATAACACAGCATGAAGCCACACTATCCTTTAGCCTTCCCACAAACCAACGCTCACAAGCCTAGCTGTCTCCCTGAGTGCATCCTCTCTTTCCCAGCTGCTCTGACTCCCTGGGCTCTGCTCCACCCTTCAGCAAACTCCTCCCACCACAGGCTCCATGTGATTTCCATGCCCCTTCTATTAGGGGGCATGGAAAATCTTCAAATCAAGGAAGACCTTCCGTCCAATTATCAAGGGGCAGGGAAGATCTTCAAATTTCTGTTACCGTTACAACACTAGATCCAATCTTGCTGTGTTTTTCCTATCTATATTCTGTTTAGTGCTGTATCTGTCTCATTTGTCTGGGACAGTAATGTGAAGAATTCAAATCCGTTTTCCTTGATAGTGAAATGAGTCTTACAGCCACCTTTGTAGATCTTTTCCATCTCTTTTGTTTGCTTTCCTTTTTCTAAGAAGCTTCATTCCAAAACTTTGCTTAGTTGGGTCTCTCCCCTGACTTCCCTTTTTGATCATTTTATTCAGTTTTATGAGATAATATTACTCAAAATCTTCTACATCCTTGTCCATAAAGATTTTTCAAGTTAATTTATACTCCATGTTAGTGTTGGCCTTGGCTCTCCATTTATCAAGTAATTCAATTATTTCTTGACTAAGAATGTTTAGGGGTTTCCTTGTTCCTCTCTAAGACTGTATATCACAGAAAGATGACAATCTTTGTTGGTAAAAGAAATTCCTCAACTAGAGCTCCTTCTGCCAGTGAAATTACATGTCAGGTTAAAAAAAATGACAAAGATGAAGAATTTAGAGACAAATGGAAGCATTGTAAAATGAGGGAAGCAAAACCAAGAGGACAAGTATATACAAAAACTACAACAATGTTTGTTGACAATACTATTACGCAACAAAACTAAAAACAAATAAAATGCATAATAAAGTTTCATAATGACATCATTTTAAAATGTAATAATTAATTGTAAAATTGGAGAAAGGCATGTTCTGTCAGTAATGATTACTGACAGTTTTGCTTAACTTTTGTGGGGGGAGGAGTAATGTGGGAGGTGCAATGGTAATGCTTGTTTTGGGCCAAGTGTCTGTATCAAAATAAAACATATCACTGAAAAGTGAATCAAAATAGGATAAAACTGATCAGCAAATTTTTTAAAAGTAAAAGATTTCAGCTGTTGAGAGGCTTGATGTGAGTCATCAGGCTGATGTGTCTTCCAGAAAATCTAAAGCAAATGTTTTGTTTTGTTTTTTGAATTAAGTTACATTTTATTAATGCATTTTATCTTTACATCATCATCATTTCTGGATCTAATACAATCTCAATTGAAGGACGGTATTAAGAAAAAAGGCAACAATAGTTCCATTTTACTCCACACCAGTTGGATAGGCAGGTGACACATGGATTACCTTTTTATAAGAGGGATAAATTAGAGGATGGTAAGATAACTTATAACCACGTTATATAAGTGTCATCTGAGGCTGACCAGAGTATGGAATTCTGGAGAAGTTCTCATAAGAGCTCCTGATTCTCTATAAGTACACATAACTCAGATTTATCATGGATGTTGCATGACTTCCAAAGAGAAAAAGATTTGACTTCTTCTTACTCTCTGGTTTGTTATGGCCCCACCCCAGAATAGAATTCTAAGTTAAATTTCTAAAATAAACCTTAGATCTGGCTCATGTCTAAGGTCTTCCCCGAAAGTGGACTATAGGATCCTTCTAGAAAAGATAATCAATATACAAAACATATGTCAGTTATGTACGAGAGCTATTTTTAGTTCTACCACCAAAAAAAGATGTTTAAATACTAAAGTTTCATAAGAGTGCATTATTAGATACTTAAAACATGAAACAACACATCATATCTATTACACTCACTCGAAAGGTGAAGACAATTTTGTAAGATTGTTAAATAGATATTTGACTTTCATCTTAGGCCTGTACTGTTCAAGCAACTCATAAGGTCCAGATCTACTCTTCAGCCAGGTGTGGCTCTTTGGACATTTAAGATGATCCTGTCTTCTTCCACTCAAAGAAGTTGTATAATTGTAAAAAACACCTATAGAGGAAATGCCTTTTGCCAGGCGTCTGGCACTGACTTAAGAAACCAGAAATTCTTAACTGCAAAATTCCAAGGCTGGAAATGTCCATTTCTCAGGATTTCTGACTGCTGCTTATAGTCATGACCTCAAGCAAGAAATAAAAAAGTGAAAGAAAGTACTTAGGTTCATTTGGAAAAGCACATGTTCTCATTGCCATATGCTCAAGCTATAGTCTGCTATTTTTCCTGAGAATGGTGGTATTAAGAAAACTTCCCCTTAATTATGAGAAATAAAAAAATTCCCCACCTTTGATAGAAATTCAAGGGAGAGCCAGAAGAGTCTCAAGCTGTGCATTCAAAAGAGTTGTTATTCAGTCATTTTTTCAGTCATGTAGAATTCTTCATGACCCCATTTGGGATTTTCTTGACAAAGATGTTGGAGTGATTTGCTATTTCCTTCTCCAACTCATTTTACAAAAGAGGAAACTGAGGTAAACTTACGTTAAGTGACTTGCCCGGGGTCACACAGTATCTGAGGACAGATTTGAACCCTGGAAGATGAATCATCCTGACTCTAGGCCCTGCATTTTATCCACTTCACCACTTACTTGCTCCCATTCAAAAGAGAGGTTGGCTTTTTTTTTTTAACTGCTTTTCTTACAGCCTTCTTAGTGATACCAGGATTAGGAGTCTAAGTAGAAATTTAATTCCTATATGAAAGTCTGTCCTCCGTGATGCTTTTTGACAGAAAACAAATCCTGTTTGACACAAGCCTCAGCCATGGGGACAACTAATGAAGATAAAGATGCTTCTTCATCTTATCAAAGTTAGACTCAAGCCTCTCAGCAAGGGCCCAGAGACCATGTCTCACAGATATGGACAACAACATATGCCCAGCTTTATATGAATTGTTCCACTCCTTCTCCTGCTACATGAGGATCAATTGAAAAACCCATAGACTTGGGGTGGCTAGGTGGTGCAATGGATAGAGCACTGGCCCTGGAATCAGGAGGACCTGAGGTCAAATCCGGCCTCAGACACTTAACACTTTATTAGCCATGTGACCTTGGGCAAGTCACTTAACCCCAATTGCACAGCCTTTCCCCCTCCAAAAAGCAAAAAAAAAGAAAAGAAAAACCTGTAGACTTACTCCAATTTTTAGAGCTGAAAATTATCTTAGAGATCCTTTATGCCAAAATGTGTTTAACCTGGGGTGGAATAGGATGGGGATGGGGTCCATTCAAATATATAAAAATGTCATTTAAAAGCCTTTAGCTTGCTCTGTGCTGGTCCAAGGAATAGAACTAAATGAACAGGTAAAAATTCCAGAAGGACAGTACTTGTCTTGATATAAGGAACAGATCTGCACAAGTTACAAACTTCTTCAGCTGCAGATAGGTTAGACTAGAGACAGACTGACAATGGTTGGTTGCCATGAGTCAAGTGACAAACAAGAGAGTGCACTGTGGCACCCCTCCATTTTTTTGCAGGCCTCCTGAAATCCTTTGTTGGGTCACAAGAGGCCTGAGGGCCTGTTGTGCAGCCCCGTATAAAAAAAAATCCTAAAAAAGATTGGAGCTCAGCCTTCCCTATAGTAACTCTCCTACTTATTTCTGTGATATGTCACTCATGTGATATGTCATTGCCTCAACACTTCAGCTTCAGGCTACATTCATTAATTTGGTTGTCATGGCTGCATTTCCATTTGAATGCAAAAAAAAGCCCAAAAGTTAAAAATAAATTTCTTAAAATGTCACAAAGATTTAAAAAAATTAGGAATGTAAATAGCAGCAAAATGGAGAGTGAAACTTTTTATTAAGATGTCCCTAAGATACTCAAGGAAGGCTAAGTAACATTAATGGATTGTTGTCATTTTCTGTGAGATGCCTGAAGTGTACTCTGTATCAGAGAAACACACTTTTGACATCATCATGTGATAGTTTGTTGTTTGTTTTTAAACTAGACAGCGTGTACTGTATTCGAAAGGAAATTAGGCAAAAATGTCAGAGTTCAAGTTGTGAGTTGTTCACTCACTAGCTATGTGATCTTGGGCATGTCGTTCACCATCTCTGATCTTTAAGGATACCTTCACAATCCATCTCACAGGTTTGAGGTGAGTATCAAATGAGATCATTTATGTACCTTACTGTGTTGCCACATGCATGTTTTCATTTTCTTTGGCTTGGTCCCTGTTTTTAAAGGTTTCCATTTCATATAGGTTGGGGATTATGAGCGTCTGGTATGGTGTAATGGGAATGGGAATTTGAAGATCTTCTCTGCCCCCAATAGGCTGAATGCAATCACATGGAGCCTGTGGTAGGAGGAGTTGCTGAAGGGTGGAGCAGAGTCCTCAGGAAGCTGGGAGTTAGAGCAATTAAAGCTAGAGGGAGGAGAGGACTCACCCAAGGAGACAATTAGGCTTGTGAGTGTTGGTTTGTGGGAAGGCTAAAGGATGGTGTGACTCCCTGCTGTGTTATGGTGTATTAACTTCTTTGTTACTATCACGGATTCAGCTTCCTGATGTTTGCATTTTACTTTCTGGTGTCTGAATAAATGTTTTGCTTCTGTTTTCTATGTGGAGAATCTTATATTTTTAGATTGAGAACTCTGCAGGCATATTCACAGTCACTGTCCATGTTGTGAATACTGTGTTGGCCCTATAAATGATGACGTATTATCATTAGTGTGCTCTTATTCTTCAGAACTTTTTGAGATCATTGCCTTCATCATCATCCTCATCATCACCAATGCCACATACCAATTAGCAAAATAATAGATTATCAGCATTACCATCCTGGTCATCTCATCTTTTGGAAAGAGGTTCTATATAAAAACAGCCATGGGACAAATCATTACCCTTTTGATACACCGTTATAGTTTTTCTTAGTTATTATTATACAGCTGAATAGAATAATTACTTCTTGGAGTTGGATAAGAGTATTAACATATAAATCCACGCCCTTTAGAGTTCCTGAAAGAATCCATGATATAACTCCAGCTGTAGACACAACAATAAAGATGATGCACACCTTGTGCCATTCCCACATGACCTGTTCATCTTTGTTGTTGCTGTTGAGTCATTTCTCAGTAGTTTCTAACTCTTGTTGACTCCATTTGGGGTTTTCTTGGTAAAGATACTGGAGAGGTTTGCCATTTCCTTCTCTAACTCATTTCACAGATGAGGAAACTGAGACAAACAGGGTCAAGTGACTTACCCAGGGTCACACACTTAGTAAATGGCCCCATTTGAAGTAAAAGCCCAGATTTGAACTTAGATGGATGAGTCTTGCTTACTCAAGGCCTGTAAAACCTTGCTGAGACTCTATATTTTGAAAGTTTTTTGTTCCAAGTATATTTTTTGGCAGCAACAAAGTGATAAAATGGATGAAATGTTCTTAAGTTTTGATGTATCAATATTATGTCCAGGTGATTCTGGGCCACAGTTTGATTTTCTATGGTGATAGTCTGATCCCAGTATGGTTAATTTGCTGAGCTCCCCAGAGTAGTTTACCTCTGTATATGTAATATGAGGATTTGTCACTTGTCAGGTCCATAAAAAGATCATAAGCTTCTCACTACCAGGTCATGCTCATTTTTAATAGTTATCATTTTTGTTGTGTTGTTGTTGTCAGTTGTGTTTGTCCTTCATTTTGAAAGAGGACCATGATATCAAGGAAATGATGACAGACAAAAGATGGGGTCTTCTGCCTTTTTAGTGGTAAATTTCTTATAGTTAGGAGAGTTCTGTAGTTTTCTTTCCTGTCATATTTCTAGGAAGTAGTGATAAAAGGTCAGGATAGCTATCTTCATGTGCGTTGTTCACGTATAGATTCTATATTTCTTGAGCTCTAGGAACATCTGCCAATCAAATTTTTTCCTTTTTTAAGCAATAAAATGTTAATTTTGTTATTGCTATCTTTCAGTGATGGGTCCTATGCTTTGATAATATCTACCAGCTATAGGACTTGTGTTTTCAAATCCATGATGGTCCATTTCACAAATCTCAAGGGGTATATGAAGACTGGTATTGTGTGGATGTTAATTATTTTAAAGTTTTCTGCATTTAGATTTGATTTCACAATGCCGGTAAATCTCTTAAGGTATTCATTCAGTCACAACCTCCTCCTTGATGCCTTTATGTCTTCCCTAGAAGAGACTATAGTATTTGTAGATATTACTTTCACCCACTGGTTCAATGTTAAGATTTAAACTTTCAGTTTAGTTTTTCTTGCCTGACAATAACTACAATAGTGTAAAGGAAAACAACTTTGAAAGACTTAAGAACTCTGAGCTATGTAATGACCAATCATGACTTCAGAAGATTTATTTATCCAGAATATTTCATAACCCTGAGCAGAAAGGTATAAGAATCAGGGTTCCAGAACATCTACTTTTTCAGACATGATAATGTCATATAGTCATTTGACTATACTTATGAGTTACAAAGGAGGGTTTGGTGGGATAGAAAACAGTAGAGGGAACTTCAGAAGAGGATAGAAAGAAGCAGGGAAGTTACCATTTTGTTAAATTTATATACATAAACTGTACCTAATAGTTCTGAGTTTCATATATAATTCTCTTTTCTTTTTTCTATATATTGAAACATTCATCTTTTGTGATGCTAATTCAGTTCTTAATAGGGTCTATACCTGTGATTTCATTGCCATATAGATATTCCAAATGAGGAAATGCTCTCTAAAAGTGCAAGTTTTCACCTTCTCTGTAGTTTACATTCTTAGACAGTTTCCTAAGTTATGGAGAAAGTAAATGATTTGACCAGAATGTCAGTATTTATAAAATGGGAACTGAATAGAAGATTTCCTGGCTTGAAGGCCAGCCCTCTATCAAACATCCCAGGCTGCCTCATAATAATGTTCATAATAAAATAATGTTCATAATAAAAAGAAATTGTAAAAAGTTTTTTTTTTAATTGAGATATCTGTACTTGGCATGGGCTCACTTGCAAGGCAGTCAATGTCTCTTTCAATGAAAGTCAGGAATACTATCAAGGGCATTTCTGTTAACTATGGAAATGTTGGACTAGGCAACATCTACATTTATTTCAAATTGTAAAAGATGATGATTCTATGAATTTCATAAGTTATTTTCTATAGGTTCACCCCTTTTATCCTCCAAGGCATGTTTTCTTTCTGTAAAGGAATTACCATAAATATAAGCTACATAAAGGGAAAAGGGCAGGTGCATGATCATTCTCCTAACAGGATAACCAATGATGATAATGATAATGGTAGCTAGCATTTGTGTAGTCCTTTAAGGTTTGCAAAGAACATCACAGATATTATCTCATTTTATCCTCAATACCACTCTGGGAGGTAGGTGCTATAATTATCCTTATTGTGGAGATGCAGAACCTGAGACAGAGGAGATCAAATGACTTGTACAGGGTCACACAGTTGGTAAATGTCTGAGGCCAGATTTGAACTCACCTTACTTAAACATTTTCACGACTCTCTAAATGTTTTTTTCTCTCTTCACAAAGATTTGCCAATCCAATCACATATTTCCCTGAGTAAAAGGGACAGAGCTAGAATAATGTTTAAGAAAACTTGGGATGTGGAAGAAGTTCTTTGGAGCCCTCCTCTGATACATAGCCAGCTCTTAATAATAAAAGTTCGTTGATTGATCAGTTGATTCCTGTCCCACATTTATCTTGAAAGACAGACAAAAGATGCAGTCATCTGCCTTTTGGGGGGGGGGGGTAAGTTTCTCATAGTTAGGAGAGATTTATATTTTTTTCTGTCATATTTCTAGGAAGCAGTGATAAAAGATCAGGATAGCTACCTTCATGTTCCTTGTTCATGTATCTTTTTTTTAAAAAGAAATCACTAAAATTTCAGTTCCCTAGTGATGATATAGCTCTCCAAGAACATTTTTTTTAGTTTCTCATTGATCATCAATAAAGTATCCCCCACTCTGTTTCTTGATCTACCCTCCTGGTAACTTTCTTTCTTCTGTATAACTAAAATGTCTCATTTTTAAACTTCCACTATTCTTATCTGTCTTTCTTCACATTTCATTTTAAACTCAAACCACAGATTTCTGGTAACCTTAGTGGAAAAAAAAATAGACTGGTCTCAGGTGCTTGTAATCACCATCATTTAAAAAGAAAAAGTCATTTCCTCAACCTCTAAAAGAAAACTTCCCAGGAGAATTTCCTCTCAAAGTTTAATATAAAAGGGGGAAAAACTGTGGCATGCACAGACATGGATGGGACATAGATTAATGGGAATTTAAAATCAGTAAACCAATTTATAAATGAAGAATAGAATGAATTGAAAGGCTCAAACACTTGTGCCTTTGATTTGTAGTACCTTCCATCTCTCTTAAGAACTTGTTCACTATTTCTGTTTCTCTAATTTTTAATCTCTCCTGATTCACTGATTAAAAATGTACCAAGAGGTTGTTTCACAAATAACACACAAGAGGCACTGATTGGAGTTTTTGAACCCTAGTCTGTAACAGGTTCATTCTTGATCTGGTCAGACAAGAAGGACAGAAAGACAGCTTTGGAGGGGTTAATAATCTTACCTTTCTCTAGTCCAGTCTTCTCAATGACTTGCTGATAATGAGAGCACCAACTTCTACAGCATTCCCTAATCACCCTTCTTGCAGGGGCCAACAGGAAGAGCAGAGCAGCTACTTCTATATCTCAATGGGGTCAGTTGAGACAAGTACAGCATTCCAGCTTCTGTACTCCTCTAAATATCCTCAAACCTCAATGGGGGCTTGTTGAGGCATGCACAGTAATACACTGTCATATTCCACTATGGGTTCCCCACTCACCAAACACTGCCCACTTGCTTTATACAGCAACAGACAAAGATGGCATATTGTCAGCAATAGTCTCACAAGTTAAAATTATCTCACCATTAAATCTCACTGTGCAGTCACAGTGAAGATATTTACAGTTTTAAGCACAAATGTTTGTATTATTTATCATTATATAATGTTGTGCAAGTGTGGTGGAGATGTTTACAAATCATGAACCTGAGAAATAGAGATTGTTGTGGATAATGATAATAATAATAAGAATAAGAAGAAGAAGAAGAAGAAGAAGAAATATTATCCAAAAGAATTAACAAACTCCACCTTACTTACAGAGATCTACCCTGATATTAACAAATTTTTACCAAACTTTGTCATTCCCTCATGCTATTATCTTTTCTTCTCTATGTCATAGCCAATCTCCTAGTAAAAGCAGTTTGTACTTGCTGCCCTCTGCTCTTTATCTCCTACACATCTTCTCTCTGACCCTCTCTCCAACTATTTCTTTTTTTTTGCTTTTTTTTTTTGGAGGGGGGAAGGTAGGGCAATTGGGGTTAAGTGACTTGCCCAAGGTCACACAGCTAGTTTTTTGTGTTAAGTGTCTGAGGCCAAATTTGAACTCAGGTCCTCCTGACTTCAGGGCTGGTGCTCTATTCACTGTGTCCTCAGCGCTACCTTTTAGAACCCACAGTTTTGATGAAGATAGATGTCAGGCCTTTCTCCAGGGCTATGCTGATAATATTTAACAGCTGACTTTCTGAAAAGCCAAACAGGTTTTTAAGTTTTATCTATATTATTAACATTGTCTTCCTAACTTTCTTAAGGCTAGAAAAATAAAAAACGAAACAATAAATCAAGACCCTATTTGATTTCAAAGATGTAAATGTTCACACGGAAAACTTGACAATCAGCTCTGGTCAACCACATAAGCTGGCACTAGTACATCCCTGCCCTCCTTCTACTTCCCACCCCCATACTCAGTTACTACCCATCACTCCCCCTTATTTTGTATATTATTCATATTCATTTACTTATTTCTATCTTGTGCCACCTCCCACCTCCTACCATCACAGCCACCTTAGATTATAAGCTCTTTGAGGACACGAACTATACTGTTTTTCTCTTTTTATCACCAACTACAAGCATATTGCTTGGCAAACAAAAACTGCTTAGTGAATGTTTAATGAATGAATTGAATTGAATTGAACTGAAAAAGTACAAGGATTTTAGAGGGGCAAAACATAGGTATCCAATGGTCAAATAAAGAAAGACAAGTAAAAGTTATCCATTATTCTCTAGTTGGTTGAGGAAAGTTTATGGAAGAAGTGAGGTTCTAGTTATCACACACCTCACCTAACTCTACCAGTAAATCATCTACCAGTAAGTCCATATATGGCTTATTGACTCTCCAGATAGATTTTTTGCTTACATTATCTTTTTCTCTCACTTTGAAGTCCTCATGTCCAATTCTTCCAACAACAACAAAAAATCAATGAAGTAATTTTGGATTCACAGAAAAATTAAAAAATTAAAAATTTTTTGAGTATTTAGAAAAAGGCTTAAGTGATCAATGAAAGCCAACATGGAATCACCAAGAACAAGTCATGCTGAACAAGCTTCATTTCCCTTTTGGATAGGGAAATTAAAGAGCAGGGGTTGTCTTTTGTCTCTCTTGTATCCCCAATGCTTATCACAGTGCCTGGCATGTAGTAGGCCCTTAGTAAATGTTTATTTACTGATTATTGACTGATTATTGAGCACAACTCTGATGGACTGGCCATGTTGTTTGAATATAAATGGATGCTTTTCAAAAAGACTATATTATGGAGAGCTCAGATAGAGCAAGCACTCACAAGACAGAAAAATTGATACAAGGACACTCTTGAGGCCTCTCTTAAGAAATTGATTGTATGATTATTATTTTTTTACATGTAACTGGGAAATAAGATATTCAGGCATTGGAGTATGGAGATCCATCTTGTCCTAGTGGAAAGTAGAAGTGGGGATGGGGGAGGATATAGGAGAGAGCAGATTGGGGGAAGGGGTATTCAGTGGGATCACTGTTTTGGGATGGGGGTAGTGGAGACACTGACATAGGACTGCCTAACGTGGTATGCCCTCATCAGAGGAGGTGCTAAGTGCTATGAGCAAAGCAGAATTGAAGTAGCTTAAAATAAATACGAGATGCACAAATTTAGAGAATCCACCCCAAATGTTCACTTGAACTATTTGTGCCCAACCTATGGTAGAGCATTCTGAGCTCATATTGGTCTGATCAGTGACAGTTGAACACACTGTGTCTTGACTCTAACATAGTGATGTCACTTGGGTCCTCTTCAAGAACGAAGGACAATAATCAACCAACCAATCAACCAAATGACTAATTGAAATTTAGAATTGGAAAAGTCTTTAGAGTTCATCTAATCCAATCTCCTCATTTTAGATATGAAGAAACCGACACTCAGAAAAGCTAAGTGGGATTTGCCCAAGGTCATATAATAAAAGTCATTTTATTTAGTAAGTAATGCCCAAGTAATAAAACCGGATTTCAAACTGTAGTATGCAGATTCTAAATCCAGCTGTCTTTTCCTTATATTCCATTGCATCATAGATATCTTCATTGTAGATGTAGTAAAACCCTCCACTTATACTTAGGGAAATCAACTTAAATTAATATACTCTTGCCTCCCAGTTTGTCAACCAGCTCAAATACCATGATTTGCACCTTGAGACTGAGGAGGAATGATGACACCCTTGATCATCATTCATGAGTGTTCTACCTCCAAAATCTATAATTAATATTCTTTGATCTTACTGTGTGAGATGAAAAAGTGTTTGGAGTCTGGGTCTAAGATCAGAAAAGGTCTTTATTCTTTCTCATCAGAAAGGGTACTGCCCCTGTCACTCAAGTGGCATTTACCAGGGAATGCAAAATGTGGAAACTCACAGGCTTCTCTTGTCTTGATCCTAACTCCACCTCCAACTCCTGTACTACCTCACCATTGGCTGGTGAGGCAAGTTCACAATCATTTACTAGTGTAACTAATTGGCACAAAGCAATTTCAATCTTTCATTATGCATTTCCTTTCACTAAGTTTGGAAGTGCCCAATCAGAAGTGAACTGGTATGGTTTTCTTTCAAATTACCTCATTTTGGGAAAATCATGAGTTACTCCCAAGACTGAATTGGCTTACAAAGCATAGAGAAGAGACAGAAAAGTAACAAGGGATTTAAAAAAAAAATGATGAAACTTCACTGTGAGTCATCTCTCACAATCCCATTACTTCCCATCCCACCACCTTTTTTTGTTTGCCTCAACCATCCTAAACCCATTCTATATCCTGCCTACAACCACTAGTCACTCCACTACACCTTGACCTCCCAAGCCATAATCCCTGCTTCACTCTCTCTTCTTCCTGTCCTTAAAAACCTTTACCCTTATGTCAGCTTTACTTTATCCTTCTACTTTGAATCCTATCAATATTCATTCCTTTCCAGATCCCCAAACCTGGATTATTCCCTCCAATTACCTTCTTTACTTCTGAAGTGTTAAATATCGCTACTGGAAGTTATATAAATATGTTAGCCAGATCCACAAATGATTTATGTTGTTCAGTCTCAGTTGGGTCCTGAATGCTGCATTGTAACATTTTCTTTTTCTTTTTTTTCTTTCTTCCCTTCTTTTTTCTTCCTTCCCTCCTTCCCTTCACTCTTGCTTCCTTCTTTCTTTCCTTCCTTCCTTTTTTCTTCCTTCCTTCCTTCCTTCCTTTTTTCTTTCTTTCTTCCTTCCTTCCTTCCTTTTTTCTTTCTTTCTTTCTTTCTTTCTTTCTTTCTTTCTTTCTTTCTTTCTTATGTAATTCTGTTGTCCATAGTAGTAATTCTAAACCTTCTCCTTTCTTCTTAAATCAGCATTGTTAAACTTGCAACCAAGAAGCTACTAACTCCCAACACTTCTGAAGCAAATTAAAATGTAATCAGGAAATGTTGAACAAAATAAATAAAAATATAATGACATAGATAATGCTAATTTGTGATTTTCTAAGTCAATATGCAGCACATCAATCTATTTCTATTTGAGTTTGACAACACTCTCTTAAACTAGCTACACCACCCTTTCTGCTCTTTACCTTACACTTCACTGACCAAAAAAGAAAAAAAAATTTTCATATCTCTCTCATCTTTGTACCTTTGTGCCAATTATTCCTCATGCCTGGCATATTTTTCCCTCCTTCTCACCTCTTCTTAGAATCGTAACTCTCTTCAAGGCTCAGTTTAAGTACTATCTACAAGGAGTCTTTTCTGATTTCCCCAGGTGTTAATGCCCCCCCCCTTCAAGTCTCTGTACATTTATTTAAGGTATGCATGCCATATATGCACGTGTATTACTTATTTACTTACAGATGAACATAAGATTAAGTGTCTATAGGGGACTCTTGAGGTAATTTATTCCAACACCCATTTCACATTTGAGAAAACTTGGGTCCCCAAATAATAAGTGACTTGAACAATGTCACATGGGTAGTGAGTGGCATAGCCACATTGTGTCCCCTAATAAAATATAAACTCCTTGAGGGCAGGAACTGCCTAATTATATATCTAAATCCCCAGACCCTCATGCATTGCCTCCCAAGATGGGCAAGATAAGAAGTTAAAATCTGGATAATAATATAGTCAGGTGGATTTAAAACAGGTTGAATGACTTTAGACAAATACTAATAATTAATGGATTTATGTTAACCTAGAGGGAGGTCTCTAGTGTAGTATCTTAAGGATTTCACCCTGTTTATGTCCTACATTTCAGAAATGACTTAGATTACTAAGTCATAGATGGCATGCTTATTAAATTTGATATAAAACTGGGAAGAATAATTCATTGGATTAAAAGAGACAAGATTCCCCCCCAAAAAAAATTCATAACAAGTCTGATTAAACTAAATGAATGCTTAATTATAACATGAAAATTTAATAATGATATATTTCTATGCTCAAGTTTTTAAAAAATCAGCAGCAGTTGCCAAAGAGGGAAAGTATACCTAACAAAAACTTGTGTGGAAAAAGATTTGGGGGTTTCAGTGAAACAAAAGTTCAATATGTTATAGAATCACAAAATCTCAGGGTTAGAAGCAGCTTCAGTCCATTTAATCTGAGCCATAGCTAAGCAAGAAACCACTCTACAGATCATTGATAAGTGAATCTAAAATTTGCCTGAAGACTTCAACTGAAATAGAATCAATTACATCATGAGATCCCTTTGGGCACAGCTGTAACTACTGGGCAAGTTTTTCTTACATGAAACCAATATCTGCTACTATGCAATTTCCATTTATTGCTCCTAGTTCTTCCTTCTGTGAAGGAACAAATCTACTCTGCCTTGCATGTGACAGTCCTTCACATCCTATAAAAATCCTTGAGACCTCAATCATTTACTTCCTGAATCTTCTCTTCTCCAGGATAACTATTCCTACTTCACAGAATCTTAGTGTTAGAACTGGAATGGGCAAAGGGCCTCAGAGACCATCTCATAATAACCTCATTTTACAGATGAGGAAACTCAAGCCCATGCCAGTTAAATGACTTGCTCAAAGTCATATGGATACTTCAAAGCAAGGACTTGAACTCAGATCCTCTTGAATCCAGAACCGATGCTCTTTTCCACTACATGGTACTTCTTTTAACCGATTCTTGTATTACATGTTCTTCTGTTCTTTCACTCTACAGATGTATTATCCAGTTGTTTTTGACTCTCCATGACCCCATTTGAGGTTTTTTCAGCAAAGATACTGTAGTGGTTTGCCATTTCCTTTTCCAGTTCATTTTGCAGATGAAGAAACTGAAGCAAACAGAGTTAAGTGACTTGCCCAGGTTGCCTGGGTATGTGCCTGTCATTAAGCTTCTTTGACAAAGTAACACTATTGACATAAAAAAATGTTTTATATAATTATCTTATTTGATCTTCATAACAATTCTCTGTGATAATTACCACAGGAAATTTTATCATCCCCATATGAAGATGAACAAATTGAAGCAGATAGATGTTAAATGACTTGCCTGTGGTCATATGAAATCTATATTATAGCTAATAGCTGTCAAAGGTAGGATTCAAATACAAATCTCACCGGACTCCTAGTTAAGCATTCTTTCAGGAATACTCAAATTCAAATCTGACTAAAAAGACTTGCTAGCTGTGTGGTCCTGGACAAGTCACTCGATTTCTGTCTAGCTCAGTTTCCTCATCTGGACAATAGGAATAATAGAGGTGCCTATATCCCAGGTTTGTTGTGAAGATAAAATATTTATAAAGTGCTTTTCAAACCTTGAAACACCATATAAATGCAAGCTATTATTTTATTATTGTATCTTGATGCCTCTTTTTGTTTTTGAAGAGCTATCTGTCACGCAAAATAGAGATTCAACTTGTTCTGTTTGATTGCCGAGATAAGAATGAAGAGCAAAGAGAAGAAGTAGCAAGGATGTGGATGTTGGTTCAGTGTAATGGCAAACTCTCTAACTAGAACTGTCTTGAGAGGTAATGAACTCCACATCATTGCAGAGCTTCAGAGAAAGGCTGATACACCATGAGTTTGAAATGTCATGGAAAGGATTCTTATTCAGACATGGGTTGGGCTAGATATATGACTTCCCTTCTGACTGCTGTTCTCTGAGTTTTTTTATTTCCTGACTGTATGGATTGTTGAGCAATAGAAAAGATTCCTGGGAAAGGTTTGTAATCTCGTTTCCTGGGACTCCTTAAGTTTCGATATTTTGGTTGCATTTCTGACTAAGTGTAGAATTGTTGGGAGTAGGGTGAGGAGAGCAATTTTACTCGAATAGATCCGAGATATCGCTGATAGAAGCATTTCCTCTAGTAATGGAGGAAAGAAGGAAGAAAACAAGCATCTATTAAATGCCTACTATGTGCAAGACACTATACTAATATTTTAATATGTTATTTCACTCGATCCTTACCACAGCTCTCAGGAGGTAGGTGCTATTAACCTCATTTTGCAGTTGAGGAAAGTGAATGTTACTAACCCCGGGTCACACAGCTAGGAAGTGTCTGAGGCTGGATTTGAGCTCAGGTTTTCACAATTCCTACCCCAGCACTCTAGCCACCATGCCACCTAGCTATTCGATGGTAGTGATAAATACCACAACTCATCCTTTCCTGTGCATCTTGTATGCCATCTTTCATACACAAAATGCTCCAAAAGGGGTCCACTCAAGAATCTGGATACATCCTCACAACATCACCAACATCACAACATCACCAACAGAACTCATAGTAAATGGGCAATATTCTTTCATATTTCCTTCCACTACACAGACATTTTTCTGAATTGTTTAATTGCATTTGAAAATAAAATGCTTGTCACTTTTGTTTATGATACTTCTGCCCTCTAGTGGTCATATCCCCACATTATGTATTAAAAAGGCAAATAGAAATTGCTTAAAGCCTCATAATTGTTTTCAAAAATTGCTGTAACATGCACAAATATTGTCCTTATTAAAATTTTGTACATTAGAAACTAAATTTAAAATTAACTGAGTTGTGCCTGAAATACACAACAAATCTCTAAAACAGTTGTCTCTATTTCTTTTAAAACATTTCCCCAGAATACTATATTAAACGTGTTATCTTTGCTTTTTTCTAATTCCAAAGGAGAACATCTGCATGTACACACTCCTCATGTTTTTATGAGCTGAGGAGGTGAAAACACACCAAAAATTAGGTCATACTAGGCATTTAAGCAGATGATACTAATTTTAGTTGAAAAAGTAGAACAAGCAGATAAGCAAAAATGAGTTTGAAGATGACTATTTCAGAATAAACGATGGAGAGGGATTATGAGAAAAACTCCACAAATAGAAGCAAATTTTATTTCTTCTCAATATGTCTGAATTGGGGCTTGTCTCAAACCCCTCACCTCTCTGGTCTTGTAAGGGGGGGTAAGAATCTTTGTTTCCTGTAGCCTCTTCCAGGCTATCCTTCTATCATCACTAGCTACATCTCCTCCTTTGAGGTTCACTCACCCCAAATCTATCACCAAATAAATATCCTCACTGTTGTTATTTAATGATCCCCATGTATTCAGTCTCCTGTCTCAATGAGTTCTGTCCTAAAGTCCATGATCCTATGGACTCTTCATTACTAAATGTTCTCTATCTTCATCCTTCTTTGAAATACTTAACAAGACAGACCACCTTCTGCTCTCTGATATTCTGTCCTCTCTGGGTTATCATAACACTTATCTGTCTCAACTGTCTTCCTACCTGTCTGTTCCTCAGACAGGTGGACAGCATCCATGTCATTCCACTAACTGTGAGCAAACCTCAAAGTTTTGTCCTGGGTTCTTTTTTCTTTTTTTTATAAATCAATTTATTTATTTTTAGTTTTCAACATTCACTTCCATAAGTTTTAAATTTTCTCCACCTCCCTCACCATCCTCCCCCCCAAGACAGCATGTAATACAATATAGGTTATACATATGCATTCCTATTAAACATATTTTCACATTAGTCATGTTGTATAAAAGATTTTTTAAAATTTATTTTCTTGTTTACATCATTCATTTCCGTGAGATTTTGAGCTACAAATTTTCTCCCCATTCCTCCCCTACCCAACACCTCAAAACAGCCATCCCATTGTATAACCCTTCCCACAATCTGCTCTCTCCTATGTCCTCCCCCTAGCTCCCTGACTTTCCAGTAGGGCAGGATGGATCTCCCTATCACAGTGCCTGTGTATCTTAATTCCCAGTTGGATGTAGTTAATAATAATAATAATAATTGTATATAGATATACATATATATTTTTAACATTTTAATATAGAACTTTAAATTCTAGAATCTTTCCCTTCCTCCCTCGCCACCCACCCCCACTAGAAGGACAAGTAATTAAACACAGGCTGTATATGTGAATTATGCAGAACATCTCCACAGTGGGCATATTGTGAGAGACTGATTATATGCCCCTGCTTCCTATCCTGCCCCCGCCTTGTTCTGTTCTCTACCCTGACCCTGTCCCTGTTCTTTTACGGAAGTGTGTACTTCCATCAACCCTCCCCCCTCCCCTGCCCTCCCCTCCTTCATCCCACCTCTCATCCCCATCCCCCCTACTCTCCTGTGTGGCAAGATACCCAGTTTAGAGTTTATGTCGTTCCTTCCCTAAGCCAAGTTCAGTGAGAGTAAGGTTGACCCTTTTCCTTGTGCCTTCCTGTTCTTCCCCTCCATTGCAACAGTTATCCCTTGCCTCTTCTATATAAGATGATTAACCCCATTCTGTCTCTCTCTGTCTCCTCTCATTCTAATCCTTTCCCACCTCAGAATTTCACCTTTTAGAGTATTGTCCCTTCCTATTCAATTGATCTTGTACCCTCTCTGAATTCATATATACACATATTCAGATATATGTTTGTATGCATATATAAACCCTCCTATATAGACATATGTGTATGTGTATGTATATATACATTTGTATTCCCTGCATCTATCCTCATACTGAGAAAAGTTTCGTAAGTTACAATTATCACTTTTCCATGTTGGCATGTAAATAGTTCAACTTTGATAAGTTCCTTATGATTTCTCTTCCATGTTTGCCTTCTCATGCTTCTTGTATTTGAGTGTCAAACTTTCTTTTCAATTCTGGTTTTTTCAGCAAGTATGTTTGAAAGTCCTCCACCTCACTGAATGACCATATATTCCCCTGGTACACTATACTCAATTTTGCTGGGTAGGTGATTCTTGGTTTTAATCCTAGCTCCTTTAATCTCTGGAATATCATATTCCAGGCCCTTCAATCCCTTAGTGTAGAAGCTGCTAGATCCTGGGTTATCCTAATTGTGTTTCCACAGTATTCAAATTGTTTCTTCTTGGCAGCCTTGATCTGGGGACTCCGGAGCCTAGCTATAATATTCCTAGGAGTTTTCTTTTGGAGATTTTTTTCAAGAGGTGATCGGTGAATTCTTTCAAGTTCTATTGTACCCTCTGGTTTTAAAATATCAGAACAATTTTCCTCGAGAATTTCTTGAAGGATACTTTCTAAGTTCTTTTTTTGATAATGGCTTTCAGGTACTCCAATAATTTTTAAGTTGTCTCTCCTGGATCTGTTTTCCAGGTCAGTGGTTTTTTCAAGGAGATATTTCACATTGCCTTTTATTTTTTCATTTTTTTGGATCTGTTTAATAGTATCTTGATTTCTCATGAAGTCATTTGCTTCCATTTGCTCCACTCTAATTCTGAAGGAATTATTCTCTTCAGAAAGCTTTTGAGATTCATTTTCCATCTGGCAAATTCATCTTTTTAAGGCATTCTTCTCCTCATTGGCTTTTTAGGCCTCTTTTGCCATTTGAATTAATCTATTTTTTAAGGTGTTATTTTCTTCAGTCTGGTTGCTGACTCTCTTTTCATGATTTTCTTGCATCATTCTTATTTCTCTTTCCAATTTTTCCTCCACTTCTCTCATTTGGTTTTCAAAATTCTTCTTAAGCTGATGTATGGCTTTTAGGCAGTGTTCATGTTTCTTGGAAGCTTTTGGTGTGGGACTTCTGACTGTGTTGTCTTTCTCTCGTTCCATGCTTTGATCCTTCTTATCCCCAAAGAAGGAATCTAGAGTTTGGTTGTTCTTACTTTGCTTCCTTTGCCTGCTCATGATGGCCAGTCAATGATTTTTTAGCTCTGTGGAACTCTGCTTCCAGAGGGGAAAGCTCTGTCGCAAATTACTGGGGTTTTCCCAGCTGCTGGAGCTATTAGGAGGCTGCTGTTTTTTTGCAGCCTCCACCAGCTTTGGCTCACTGAAAATGCACCCCAGGACCACCACCCAAGACCATGATCTGGATTCAGGCTGCTCAACACAAGAGCACTTGGCCTCTGAACGATTGCTTGGCCCACCTGCAGTCTTCAGGCCAGGAACTCTGAAGCAGCTATGTGGAGGTGGCTGCAGGGCTGCGCTTCTGCCGCTTCCTTGCCCTGGTGGCAGTTTGGCCGGACCCACTTTTCTTCCCCAAGTTTAGCTGAGTTCCACTGACCTGTCACTTAGTCCTTGTTTCTTATGGCTTGATAATTCTGGAAACTGCCATAGCTGCCTCTGATCTACTCTCCTGAAGCTCCAGCTGTGGCTTGGCTCGGCTCAACAGGCCACCCCCTCGGGCCAAGCCACGGTTCCAGGTTGGGATGGTTTCGGCTCCCCACGCTGAGACGGTCCTTTCTAGCCAAGCTGCCTTCAGTGGGAGGTATATTTGTGTGAGTTTTAGAGCTCTAAAATTTGCTTAGAGTCATATTTTATGGGTATTTGAGGTGGTTATTTGGGAGCTGCGGTACCTTGCTGCTCCTACACCACCATCTTGGCATATAAAAGAATTAGCATGAATAGGAGTAATCATGAGAAGGAAAAATATAAAACCAAACAAAACAAAAAACAAAATAGTCTGTTTCAATTTGCATTTAGACTCCATATTTCCCTTTTCTGGATCTGGATAGTATTTTCCATCATTTTGGAATTGTTTTAGGTCCTTGCGTTGATGAGAAGAGTTAAGTCTATCAAAGTCAGTCATCAATTCTGTGGCTATTACTGTGTACAATGTTTTCCTGGTTCTGCTCACTTCACTCAGGATCAGTTCATATAAATCTTTCCATGTTTTTCTGAAATTTGCCTGTTCATTCTTTCTTATAGCACAATAGTATACCTTTTCATTCGTTTGCCACAACTTGTTCACCCATTCCCCAATTGATGGGCATCCCCTCAATTTCTAGTTCTTGGCCACCACAAAAAGAGCTGCTATAAATATTTCTGTACATGTGAATCTTTTTCCCATTTTTATGATTTCTTTGGGATACAACCCTAGAAGTGGTATTGCTAGGTCAGAGGATTATTTTTTCTTTCTTCACTCTTTCCCATATTGACTTCATCAGCTCCCATGGGTTCAGATATCATTCCTAGGCAAATAACTAATAACATACATACATACACACATATATGCATATATATATGTGATATATGCCAGTCCTACTCTCTGTCCTGGGTTCCCACTTGACAAACTGCCTATTAGACATTTCATAGTATGTTTCCCTTAGGTATCTCATTCTTGATATTTCCAAAGCAAAAGGTATATCCTCACCCCCTCAGAAACATACCTCAAATCAATCCTTCCTCTAAGCTTCCCCATTATTGTGGAGAGAACTGTCATCCTACCATGAACCTAGACTTATAAACTCAAGGTCATTCTCCAGTTGTCACTCTCATTCACCCTATGTATCCAATCAGTTGGCAAATCTTATTGTTTATATCACCACAACATCTCACAGATATGTCCAATTATTTCCACTCATATTGTCAACACACTAGTTCACTCTTATCACCTGGATTATTCAAATGAATTCCATATTAGTCCTCCTGCCTCAAGTCTCTCCCCACTTCAATCTATCCTCAAAATCTATCTATCCACAAAATTACACAAGCAATTTTCCCAAAGCATAGTTCTGTATTATCCTCCCACACATATATATTCATGTATTTCCTCTTTTGATATTCAAAGTAATGTAGGTACTATTAACTACTATTCTCATTTTATTGCTGAAGAAACTAAGGTTGAGAGAGGTTAAACACCAACTAATATGTGTCTGAGGCAGGTGTCTAGCTCATCTTTATGACTCCAAATCTAGCAAAATTCCCAGTGTACCATGTAGCAACCTAACACTGATCAAATAAGAACTCCACCATTTATTGTATGGAATTATATGTTATATAAGTTTAAACAACAAACTTGACCACAAATTCAATTTTCTAATGAATATTTGGCATATAAATTTGACACTTCTGAACCACAGCTCTTAAACCAGTCTGATATCTCTTCTTTCCTTCCTTCCTTCCTTCTTTCCTTCCTTCCTTCCTTCTTCCCTCCTTCTCTTTCTTGATTGCTTTCTTGCTTGCTTTCTTTTTTTTTGCATTTATTTGCATCGCCAGATCTTAGCAAAGTGCCTGACACGTAGTAAGCAATTAATAAATGATTACCAGTTTATTAAGCATTTGCTCTGTGCCAAGCCCTGTGGTCAAAGCTTGGAATACTAATAGAAGGTGCTGCATTTAAAAGACATTGATGGCTAAGATGGCGGGAAGTAACCAGTAACTTCTCCAAGCTCCCCAAGAATTTCATCCTTAAAAGCTAAAAAGTAAATTTGAGTGGATTTAAGAGTGACAGAACCCATTGGGAGATGGAGAGTGACAGATTCCCAGCCCAGAAAAGTGCCTACTCAGGTTGGGGCAGGGAGAACGCAGAGTACACAGGAGTGGCACCAGTGCGGACCCGAGAGCAGAGTGCAGCAGACTGAGAAGCCCCACCCAGCAGACTCACCCAGCCAGAGGCTTCTGTGGCCATCTCCCCGCGGAGTGGAGGACCAACGGAACTGGGTAGGAGGGAGCGCGGGGTGCATAGCAGGGTCAGTGGTTATTCCTGGGGCTAGCAACCTGCGGCCTGGATTTTTGAAGCTACATGCCCAGACTTTCAGAAGTTGGGATGGAGGAATGAAATCTAGGGGCTCTCATCCCCCTCCCTGACACACACAAAAAAATCAAGAGGTAAAAGTCCCACCTTGAGTATATTCTTGCATAAGCGTAAACAGCCCCAGGCTTGGAAATCACTGAGGAAGGGGGAAGGGAGACTGTATGAAGCCAAGCCCAGGTGGGTGGGGCCAGCAAGCTCTAACAACAAAAGCCCAGGTGTGCTTTAGAACCACCTGGCCAATCAGCAAACTACAGCCCTGCCCTTCTACTACAGTGAGCCAGCCTGAGAAGCAGCCCAGAGAACTGAGAAACTCAGTACTCCTGCACCCTGGAAGCAGATTTCCACTCTAAAAATACAGGATATAGGCAACCACAATGGGGAAGAAGGAAACTGCAAAGGCTAGAACCATCAAATCATTCTATAGTGAGCAAGAACAACCAAACTCAGAAGGCAACACGGACTCTACACACACACTGGAGACCACAGAAGGAAATGTGAATTGGTCTCCAGACCAAAAAGCATTCCTGGAGAATCTCAAGAGGGATTTTAAAAATGAAATTAGAGAGGTAGAAGATAAATTTAAATCTACAGTGACCAAATTGGAAAAAAAAATTTCACAGAAGAAAACAAAGCTTTAAAAAGTAAAATTGGAGAACTAGGACAGGAGGTCAAAAATCTAACCAGAGAAAATACCTGCCTAAAAAT
>JAQQSU010002861.1:0-14548 GCA_028627135.1 Pseudochirops cupreus
TATTGTAAATTGATTGATGCTTTGTTCTTGAAATTCTTTTGAAATTCTTTTTCCATCTGGCAAATTCGGCTTTTTAAGGTATTCTTCTCCTCATTGGATTTTTGGGTCTCTTTTGCCATTTGAGTTAGTCTACTTTTAAGGTGTTATTTTATTCAGTCAGGTTGTTGACTCTATTTTCATGATTTTCTTGCATCATTCTCATTTCTCTTCCCAATTTTTCCTTCACTTCACTTACTTGATTTTTCAAAATCCTTCTTGAACTCCTCCGTGGCCTGTAACCACTTTATATTTTTCTTGGAAGCTTTTGATGCAGGAGTTCTGATTATATTGTCTTCCTCCTGTTCTATGCTTTGAACCTTTTTGTCTACAAAAAGGGAATCTAAAGTTGGATGGCTGTGCTTGCTTTGCTTCCTTTGCTTGCTTATGTTGCCAGTCAATTACTTGACTTTTGAGCTCTTTGCCACAGTGGAAGTCTGCTTCCAGAGGGGAGAGCTTTGTACCAAATTGCTGGGGTTTTCACAGCTGCCAGAGTTATTGGAAGGGCACCATCTCTACAGCCCCCACCAGCTTTGGCTCACTGGTCACATTCCTCAGGTTCACCACCCAAGACCATGGTTCATATCCATGCAGGTTAAGGCAAGAGTGCTTAGCCTCTGAATGGTCACTTGGCCCCCCTATGATCTGCGGGCCGGGAGCTCTGAAGCAGCCACTTGGAGGTAGCTGCAGGGCTACCACTTCCACTGCTGCTGGGTCTGGACCCACTCCTCTGTCCCCCTTAAATCCAGCCAAGTTCCAATGACCTTTTACTTTGTCTTTGGCGTTCATGGGTTGATAATCCTGAAACTGCCACAACTGCTCATGGTCCACTCCCTCAAATTCTCCAACTATGGCTGGTCTGGTTTGCCCTAGGGCTAAAACCACAGGTTCATGTGATCTGGGCTTGGCTCCCAGCACACAGCAATGAACACTTCCTGTCCACCTGCCAGGCTGCCTTCTGTGGGAGCTTTGTTTCTCTGTCACTTTGTGGGTTCTGTAGTTCTAAAATTTGTTTAGAGTCATATTTTATAGGTATTTGAGGTGGTTGTGGGGGGAGCCATGGAGTTTTCCTGCTTCTATGCCACTATCTTGACTCTGCCCCCCCCAGAAACAATCTTACCTCCTCACCCACCCCCATTGAGAAGACAAGCAATTCAATAAAGTAGTTATGCAAAACATTTCCATAGTAGTCATATTGTGAAAGACTAGCTATATATCCCTCCATCCTATCCTGCCCCTTATTTATTCTATTTTCTCCTTTGATCCTGACCCTTTTCAAAATTTTTTGCTTCTGACTACCCCATCCTGCAATCTGACCTTTCTTATTTCATTTCCGCCTCTTATACTCTTCCCCCTATTTTCTTGAAGGGTAAGATACTCAATTAAGTGTGTAGGTTATTCCCTCCTTAAGCCAAATCCAATGAGAGTAAGGTTGACTCATTCCCTTTTACCTCCCTGCTCTTCCCCTCCATTGCAATAGCCTTCTCTTGCCTCTTTTATGTGAGATAATTTACCCTATTCCATCTCTCCATTTCTCATTCTCCCAATATATTCCTCTCTCACCAATTGATTTCATTTTTTTAGTTATCATCCCTTCATTTTCAACTCACCCCATACCCTCGGTCTGTGTATTCACACACACACATATACCCATATATACATACTGTATTCATAATTGGGATTTGAAGATCTTCCCTGCCACTTGTGATAGCAAGCAAACAAGTAGTTAGCACCTTGTTTTTTCCACTCGATTATATCAACACTTTGTTAAAAAATAAAACAAAACAGAACTTATGAATCCCATAGTGGTAGGAACTTGCTAATGCAACAGGAAGGGGTGGGGCAGGTAAGAGCTAATGATCATATATAAGAAGAAGCCAAGGTTGGAAAGAGGAGAATTGAGAACAGCACTTGTGGTGACAGAACTGAGAACTAAACTGAGAACTGAGAACTAAGAACTGAGAAATGAGAAGAGAGGAGAACTGGGAGGAAGCATGGCTATGGTGCTGGTACTTTGTCTGTCTGTTTTGATGTTACTTTGTCAGATTCGTCTGCTGATAGAGGACATTGCTGTTGTTACAGAATCCCTGGGATCTTACTGCTGGTTCAGAAGCCCTGAAAGAGGATTTTTTTTTGTATGTTTACAGAAATCCTAGAGGAGGATTTACTGATGTTTTCAGAAGTCCTGGAACTATACTGATGATTTGTGCTGATTTCTCAGACCTTGATGTTGGGTCTATGTTGATTTCACAGGCAGAAAGGGAATTGATGATGGTGCCGGCAATGTGCATAAATGTTATTGTGGCTTTGTTAAGGTTTGAGGTCCCAGGTGCAGAAACTGTGAAGGACTTGAGGTGGACTAGACACTATGAGCTTCGATATGGAACAGAAACTGCACAAGGAGCTGGACAAGGAACTGAGAGCTGCCTGCCCTTTAATCCAGGTGGCAGTTGGATAGATTCAGGCGGAAGAGGAACCATGGAAGCTGAGAGTCTATCTTATGCCAAGATGAAAAGATCTCTCCTTGGGTATTTAATACAAACTGAGAAGATCACTATTAAACATGGCCTAGGTATGGAGGACTTTGTATTCTCTATCCTGTACCTTTTCAGGATGATTGAATTAAGGATGATTGGAAAATAATCTCCAAATAAGAAGAAAGAAGACTTTTTGATTAAGAGATTAAGACAGGTCCGAGTGCAGCCACCAAGTGTGGAGGTTGTTTGATAGGAACTTGGGCACTCTAACGCTAACAGCATGGCTGATCAGCTGACAGAAGAGCAGATTGCAGAATTCAAAGAAGCCTTTTCACTATTTTACAAGGATGGAGATGGTACTGTAACAACAAAGGAATTGGGAACTGTAATGAGGTCACTTGGGCAGAACCCCACAGAAGCTGAATTACAGGATACGATTAATGAAGTAGATGCTGATGGTAATGGCACAATTGACTTTCCAGAATTTCTGACTATGATGGCAATAAAAATGAAAGACATAGACAGTGAAGAAGAAATTAGAGAAGCATTCCATGTGTTTGACAAGCATGGCAATGGTTATATTAGTGCAGCAGAACTTCGCCATGTGATGACAAATCTGGAGAGAATTTAACAGATGAAGAGGTTGATGAAATGATCAGGGAAGCAGATATTGATGGTGATGGTCAAGTAAACTATGAAGAGTTTGTACAAATGATGACAGCAAAGTGAAGACATTGTACAGAATGTGTTAAATTTCTTGTACAAAATTGTTTATTTGCCTTTTCTTTGTTTGTAACTTACCTGTAAAAGGTTTTCCCCCCTACTGTCAAAAAGATATGCATGTGTAGCAATTAGGACTTCATTCCTCCATGTTTTTCTTCCCTTTATCTACTGTCATTGTCCTGAAACTTTATTTTGGAAAATTGATCAAGTAAAATATGTTGCATGTGGCTTACTCTGGATATATCTAAGCCCTTCTGCACATCTGAACTTAGATGGAGTTGGTCAAATGAGGGAACATCTGGGTTATGCCTTTCTTTTTTTTTTTTTTAAAGAAGTAGTTTTCTTTAGGAGCTGTCAGCATGTTGTTGTTGAAGTGTGGAGTTGTAACTCTGCATGGACTATGGACAGTCAACAATATGTACTTAAAGTTGCACTATTGCAAAACGGGTGTACTATTCAGGTACTCATACACTATTTTTTTTGTACTGCTGGTCCTGTACCAGAAAACATTTTCTTCTATTGTTACTTGCTTTTTAAACTTTGTTTAGGCACTTATTTAAAAAAAAATCTGCTTATGGCACAATTTGCCTCAAATCCATTCCAAGCTATATATTTGTTTTCCAATAAAAAATAATTACAATTAAAAAAAAAGAGAGATTAAGACAATGTGACCTAGGGTGGAGAACTTCTAGCTCTGTGATTTTTGTCCCTTAAGGAGGTTTGCCTTGTGCAGTTCCTGTTCCATATTGAAGCTCATAGAATATCAGGAGAGTTTTCCTTGATAATTTCTTGAAAGATGATGTCTAGGCTCTTTTTTTTTTTAACCGTGGCTTTCAGATTGTCTAATATTTTCAAAAATTATCTCTCCTGGATCTACTTTCCAGGTCAGTTGTTTTTCCGATGACATGTTTCACAATGTCTTTTATTTTTTCATTCTTTTGGATGTGTTTTATAGTGTCTTGATTTCTCATAAAGTTGTTAGCTTCCCTTTGCTCCATTCTAATTCTGAAAGAATTATTTTCTTCAGGGAGCTTTTGGACTCCCTTTTCCTTATGGCCAATTCTGCTTTTTAAGATATTCTTTGGCTTTTTGGACCTCTTTTGCCATTTGCATTAGTCTATCTTTTAAGGTGTTATTTTCTTCAGTATTTTTTTGGGGATCTCCTTTAACAAGCTGTTGACTAATTTTTCATTACTTTCCTACATCATTCTCATGTCTCTTCCAAATTTTTCCTCTACTTCTCTTACTTGATTTTCAAAATCCTTTTTGAGCTCCTCCCTGGCCTGCAAACAATTCATATTTTTCTTGGAGGCTTTTGATGCAGGACTTTTGACTTCGTTGTCTTCTTCTGGTTCTCTGTTTTGATCTTTGTGTCCAAAGAACAATTCTATAGTCTGATTTTTCTTCCTCTGTTTTTCTCATTTTGCCAGCCAATTACTCGACTTTTGAGCTCTTTGCCATGGTAGAACTCTGCTTCCAGAGTGGAAAGTGCTGTGTTACAAATTTCTGAGATTTTGTGCAGCTGTTGTCAGAGATACTTCTAGGCACCTGCCTCAAAATGTTGAGGAGGATAACTTCTCCACAGTTGGCACAAGTTCTGTCATACCAGTGTTCCTTGTCACTCCAGAACTGCCACCAAAGACTGTGACCCGGATCCAAGCAGGACATAGCAAGAGAAACCAGCTTTAGTGCCAGCAAAGAGATTCCTGCAATTGTACTCTAATCAACTGCTTTGTACTCCCACCTTCTGTGGGCCTGGATCTCCAAAAACAGCCACCACCACCTCTGCCACTTTTGGGTAGGGGCTGGACAGTGCTCTTCTCTCGCTCAGAGTTTTCCCACTGACTTTTTACTTTGTCTTTGGCATTTATGGGTTGAGAACTCTGGAAGCTGCCATAACTGCCAGTGATTCAGTTCCCTGAGGTCTGCTCCAGCCTAGTCTGTGCCGCTGGTCTGTGCTGGTGCAGCCCATGCTGTCTGCGCTCTGCTCCCAGCCCAGTGTGATAGACCCTTCCTTTGGGCTTTCCAGGTTGACTTCAGCTGGAGGTGTATTTCACTCCGTCATTTTGTGGGTTCTGTAGCTCTAACATTTGTTTAGAGTAATTTTTTTTTTACAGGTATTGGAGTTGCTTGGAGCATGAGCTCAAGCAAGTTCCAGTTTTTACTCTTCCATCTTGGCTCTGCTTCTTGTTCTAATATGTCTTGCTGTTTTATGGAGTTATGGATTTCTGTTTGATCTATTCTTGTTTTCAAGGACTCCATTTCTCGTCTAAGGTATACCATTTTCTCTTCTAAGCTATTTATTCTAATTCCAGTTCTTTCTTCTAGATCTTCTAATTTCTTCTTCTTTTTTTTGTCTCTTTATTGCTTCTAGGAATTCTCATAGTCCTTGTGGAAAATTCTTTTTTCCCTTTGAATCTATATTTACAGTTATTATGGAGTTGTTTTCTTCCTTTGGAGGATCTCTAGATTTTATATTGGTTTATGTTTTCATCTTTTAACGTATTTATCTCTCCAGGTTTAGTTTCTGAATTGAGGCTTTGTGCTAGGGCCCCATCATGTTCCCTCATAAGCTTCTGGGTGGGTTGACTGGCCAGGCAAAGTCTTACCCTCAATTCCCTGGGTTCCTGCATTGACTTCCACAACCTAGGATTAAGCCTCTTTGAATTTTTGAGATTTAGAGCTGAAACCTCAGTACTCGAGCACTTCCAAGCTCTCTACCCCAGGGATTTTGCAAAGGAAAAAAGTGCTCTTACAGGTTACAGTCTATATGAACTCTTTGGTTACACTTGGAGATGTAGACCATGGTTTTGTTTCCAGTGCCTGTTTTCTATTGCCTATATTTTCTTTTGTTTTGTCTTTTCTTTTCTTTCTTTCTTTTTTTTTATTTTGTTGTTCTCATGTGGAAGAAATCACTGACTTTCACTATTTCAGATTAGAGAGGACTACGTGGATTGTTGAAGTAGATATGCAGGAGTTAGGTGGTCTGCCTTGAATATCAAAGCACAGACAGCTGATCTTAGATGCTAACTTGTTGGAAATGATGGAGATGGAATCCTTGTCCAGAAATGAGCTTATTTAGACTACCTCTTTGAACTATGAGACTCTTTAACTACTTACAAGGAGTGACCTCACAGAAGTTCCTCTTCTCTCTGAAGTTGCAGGAATTCCTATTCCCAAATACAGTTCCCTAAAGGAGTCAGTATGGCAATTTTCTGAGATGAGGAAATGGTATAACCAAGTCTTGACAAAGCTGGAATTTACCTCAATGCCTTCCTTCAACCAGGTAGGTGTATCTAAAGTCTCTGCCTCTCAGAAAGGATTGTTCATCATTTATTACAGCACAATAATATTCCATCACAACTACACACCATAATTTGTTTGACCATTCCCCAATTGATGGGCATCCCCTAAATTTCCAATTCTTTGCCTCCAGAAAAGAGCTGCTATAAATATTTTTGTGCATATAGATCCTTTTTCTTTTCTTTGTCTTTTATCTTTTTTGGATTACAGGCCTAGTAGGGGTGTTGCTACTTCAAAGAGGATGTGTGTTTTTAGTGCTTTGGGCATAGTTCCAAATTGTTCTCCAGAATGATTGAATTAGTTCACAACTCCACCAACAATGCATTAATGTCTCATTTTTCAAACATGCCTTCCAACATTTGTCATTTTTCTTTTCTGTCATGTTAGCCGATCTAATAGGTAAGATGTAGTACCTCACAGCTGTTTTAATTTGCATTTTGCCAATCAATAGTGAGTTAGAGCATTTTTTCATATGACCATACATAGCTTTTGATTACTTCATCTGAAAAGTGTTCATATCATTTGATCATTTGTCACTTGGGGAATGGCTCTTGTTATTATAAATTTGATTCAGTTCTCTATATGTTTGAGAAATGAAGCCTTTATTAGAGAAACTTGCTTCAATTTTTTTCACAGTTACTATTACTAACTGTATTTTCCTCCATCCTATTTCCCCCTTGTTTATTCAGTTCTCTCTCTTTTTTCACCTTGTCCCTCCTCAGAAGTGTTTTGCTTCTGACATCCCCTTCCCCCAATCTGCCCTCCTTTCTACCACCACCCTCCTGTTCTTATTCCCTTTCTTTCTTACATTCCTGTAAGGTAAGATAAATTTCCATACCCAGACACCCAGCTGCCCTCACTATCCCGGGGTAAAAGTTCTAGTGGCTGGGGCCCAGGTAGCCTCCCAACCCAACTAACCCCAGGGCTTGCAGCTTGCTGTTAAAATGGAAACTAGACTGGAGGTGTTTACTCTTCACAGGGACCAAATCCTGTCCTGGAATTTTTCTTCTGATCTTCTCAAATTGTCCCCAGGAAGACCCAGTTATGCCCCTGTTCTTATTTATCTCCACTTACACTTTGTTCATCCTAAGGTGCTATTTTAATTCTTTTTGTGGGGGAAAATCTTGAGAGCTTGGAATTTTCTGACTCTGTCATCTTCCCAGAATTTTCTGCCTTTTAACTTTTTTATAAAGGAGATCTCTGCTTCTAGGATAGAGGGTTCATTGTCCCAAGCTTTGGGGGTTTTGTGGAGCTATTTTCAGATATTCCTAGGGAGTAAGTTTTCCATTCTTCTAAATTGGTATGATCTAAAAAGAGGTGTGTTCACTATTCTCTTGGCCTGTGCTCTGGTCTGTAAGTAACCACAAGCACCCTTTTCTGCCCAGGAACTGTGAGGAGGATCCATCCTCCACTGCAGCCACAAAGCTCTATTGTGCTGGTGGCTCTCCTTGCCTGGGACTGACACCCAGGACTACCACCTGGATCTGAGTATGGGCAAAGCAAGAGTCCTGCCTCAGTGCTCGCACAGAGACCCCTGTAATCTCCTTTTGAGAAGTTTTTCAAACTTCTTACATTCTGTTGGCTGAGAGCTCTGGAAGCAACAGCTGCCACTGCTGATTTAGTAGCAACCAAGGCCTGGTGCTGGTTTATTGGGTCTTAGCCTGTGCTGGACTGTACTCTACTCTCATCCAGATGTGACTCATCTTTTCTGCTGACCTTCTAAATCGTCTTTGGCTAGAAAATTATTTCACTGCATCCTTTTTTGGGTTCTGCTGCTTCAGAAATTTTTTTTATGGCATTATTTAAAGGTGTTCTGAGGAGTTTTGGGGAGATCTCAGGTGAATCACTGCCTTTTCTCTGCCAACTTGGCTCTCCCTGAAGCATACACTTTAAGCAGGGGAAACAATAAATGTATAGGGGAGTTCTGGAAGACTCATAGGGAAATCGATTGACAAATTCTTTTTAGAAATGGGAGTATTGATTTGATTACTGTTTCCATAGTAAACAGTTATAATTGAGGGGAGTGTGAGAGGCAGCGTATAATTGCTATTGTGAGTGGTATAGAGAAGCAATAAGGGAGGCATAGAAATATAAACTTGCTTCACAGACATTAATTGTGATTAGGTAACACAAATTCATAGGAACCAGTTGGTATGGTTGTATGAATTCTTCCAGCTCAGTTTAGTAGAACATAAGCAGGATTAACAAAGGCAGATGGTAGGAGAAATTCAGAGTTACCATCTGGTAAGATGTTAAGAGATAATGCAAAAGGGCAAGAGATTCAAGAATAGATATTACAGCAGAATTAAACTGGTTCACTTAAGGGTTGAAAAAAGGAAGGAAACAGAATATGCTCAGGGTAGGTATGGTAACACAGGAAAGTAATGAAGGGGGAAAGAAGTTAGACCCCATGAGAAGAAGAGCAAGTTTAAGAGGAGAAGGCATAGGGAGATAGACAATGAAGAAGATTATGCTCAGAAAATAATTTTAGAGTTCTTAATCATGGAAGCAAACAATCATGGATTATAGCAAGACCAATGGTATGGCCATCCCTGTGTAAAGATGAGGTAGAGTAGAAGAATAAGTCATGGGAGCTGAGTATATTGAGGAACTGGTTTAGAGGATTTGAGGCAGCATCAACAAGTATATTGAAGTCTTCTAGTTTAATTGCAGGAATTAGAGTGAAGAAACTAAGAATCAAGCGCTGAATTCTTTGAGAAAGGAGGGAAAATTACTTTCCTCTATTTAGATCATAAGCTCCTTGAGAATAAGTTCTGTATTATACTGATCTTTATAGCACCAGCCTCTACTACTGCTTTACATGCATGTAGTAGCTATCTATGTGATAATCAATTGAGTTTCACTGAGCTGTGATAATCAATTGAGTTTCACTGAGCTCTCAGTAAAGGTGCTTTGGAAGAAAAGCTTTTAAATTCTTCAGTGGATAGAGATGAACAAATCTCAATCATGGTTTGGGATACCTAGAGTCAATTTTTGTTGAGTATTCATAAAGTAATGGCTAACTCTTCCATAAACATGGAAAATGAAATTTTGAATGAAAAAAATCTAAGTATTGTTACAAAATCACTTTGGTGGAGTAGAAAAGACAAGAACTTAGACAGAAAATGAGAAGACCAAGTTGGGATTTAGATAACATATACTTCTAGTGTTAGATTCATAATCCTACTTCTTTAGTACTAATGGTAAATGATAGTATTACATTCTGAAACTTGCAATGAGGTTTGTCCCCCACCCCCACCTCTCACCAATATCAAAGATGTGACTCAGATTCAAAGAACTCACATCTGTTCAAACAGTTTCTTTTCAAAGTGTCTCCACCTAACTCACCACTTGTGCTAAATGTTCTATAATTATTGTGCTAAGGTCTTTTTTTTTTGTTTTCCTACAGCAATAAAGAACTTAATGGAAATTCTAACCATCCACATACTTAGACTTCTGGGTTTCTTAATTTCTTCTTAGTCAGACTTATAGTGTGATCTGGTACATTCTTGGAGTCAGAGACTCAGGTTTCATTTCTCCTTTGTCATCTATTAGGTGTGTGTCCCTTAAACTCTCAGCATCCTATAAAGCTCTCCAAGACTACAAGTTATAGATAAAGGGTTGAATTTGCTTTAGGAAAGGGAGTTTCATTATCACTAAATGTTTCCTCAGTTACAAAATCATCTTGACTAAAAAAAAAAAGGAAAAAAAGCCAGATTCTATGGCCCCTCAAGCTGTCTAGCAAATACCACCTTGTACTTTATTTGGTGAAATAAAAAAATAAATCCTCCAAATACTTGGATTCTGCCCCAAGCTCTCCTACTGGCATGCTGCATGACTTTATATAAATCATATAATATCTCCAATTCTCAGTTTATTCATTAGTAAAATGAAGAAAATTGAGATATTTTTAAAATTGCACTTTGATTAAAGAAATGTCCAGTCTGAACCAAAATATTTATAGTAAAAGTTTTTTTTAACTTTTGTTTATTTTTAGTTTACATTCATTTCCATGAGATTTTGATTTACAAATTTTCTCCCTGTCTTTCCCCTACCCACCACCCCAAAACAGTGATCCCACTGTATACCCCCTACCCCAATCAACTCTCTCCTATATCCTCCCCCATCACCCCTCTGACTTTCTGGTAGGGCAAGATGGATCTCCCTACCCCGGTACCTGTATATTTCCCTCCTTCCTATTCCACCCCCCACTTGTTCCATTCTCTACTTTGTCTCTGTCCCTTTACAAAAGTGTGTGCTTCTAACAACCCTCTCCTCCAGCCTACCCTCCCCTCCATCCTTGCCCCTCTCATTCCCTTCCCCCCTACTCTCCTGTAGGTAAAGATACCCATTTTAGAGGGTGTCATTCCTTCCCTGAGCCAACTTCAATGAGAGTAAGGTTGACACATTTCCTTTTGCCTTCCTGTTCTTCCCCTGCATTGTGACAAGTATCCTTTGCCTCTTCTATATGAGAGGATTAACCCCATTCTGTCTCTCCCTGTCTCCTCTCATATTATTCCTCTCCCACCTCTCAATTTCACCTTTTAAAATATTATCTCATCCTGTTCAATTGATCCTGTGCCCTCTTTCTATGTACACATATATATATACACACTCACATATGTAATCATACGCATATATACCCTCCTATATAGACATATGTGTATGTATACATATATATATACATTTATATTCCTTTTATATTATTTATATTCCCTTCAACTATCCTCATACTGAGAAAAGTTTTATAAGTTATAATTATTATTTTTCCACATTGGCATGCAAATAGTTCAACTTTGATAAGTTCCTTATGAATTCTTTTCCATGTTTACCTTCTCATGCTTATTATATTTGAATGTCAAATTTTCTGTTCAGTTCTGGTTTTTTCATCAAGAATGCTTGGAAGTCCTCCATCTCATTGAATGACCATATTTTCCCCTGGAACATTATACTTAATTTTGTTGGGTAGGTGATTCTTGGTTTTAATTCTAGCTCCCTTGATCTCTGGAATATCATATTCCAGGCACTTCAATCCCTTAATGTAGAAGCTACTAGATCCTGGGTTATCCTGATTGTGTTTCCACAGTATTCAAATTGTTTCTTCTTGGCAGCTTGTAATATTTTCTCCTTGATCTGAGGACTCTTGAACCTGGCTATAACATTCCTAGGAGTTTTCTTTCTGGGATCTTTTTCAAGAGGTGGCCGGTGGATTCTTTCAAGTTCTATTTTTCCCTCTGGTTCTAAAATAACAGGGCAATTTTCCTTGAAAATTTCTTGAAGGATGCTTTCTAGGTTCTTCTTTTGATCATGGCTTTCAGATAGTCCAATAATTTTTCAGTTGTCTCTCCAGGATCTATTTTCCAGGTCACTGGTTTTTTCAGTGAGATATTTCACATTGTCTTCTAGTTTTTCATTTATTTGGATCTGTTTAATAGTATCTTGATTTCTCATAAAGTCATTTGCTTCCATTTGCTCCACTCTAATTCTGAAGGAATTATTCTCTTCAGAAAGCTTTTGAGATTCTTTTTCCATCTGGCAAATTTGACTTTTTAAGGCATTCTTCTCCTCATTGGCTTTTTGGGCCTCTTTTGCCATTTGAGTTAGTCTATTTTTTAATGTGTTATTTTCTTCAGTCAGGTTGTTGACTCTCTTTTCATGATTTTCTTGCATCATTCTCATTTCTCTTCCCAATTTTTCCTCCACTTCTCTTAGTTGGTTTTCAAAATCCTCCTTAAGCTGCTCTATGGCTTGTAACAAGTCTACATTTTTCTTGGAAGCTTTTGGTGCGGGAGTTCCGACCGTGTTGTCTTCCTCCCATTCTATGCTTTGATCCTTTTTGTCCTCAAAAAAGGAATCTAAAGTTGCATTGCTGGGTTTGCTTTGCTTTCTTTGCCTACTCATGTTGCCAGTCCATTACTTGACTTTTAGGTTCAGTACAAGTCTGCTTTCAGAGGAGAGAAGTCTGTTCCAAATTGCTGAGATTTTCACAGCTGCTAGAGGTATTAGGAGGCCACAGTTTCTGCAGCCCCCACCAGCTTTGGCTCACTGAAAATGTACCTCAGGACCACCACCCAAGACCATGATCTCAATCCAGGCAGCTCAAGGCAAGAGCACTTAGCCTCTGAATGATCACTTGGCCCCCATGCAATCTGCAGGCCAGGAACTTCTGAAGCAGCCACATGGAAGCAGCTGCCGCTTCAGCCACTTCTAGCCCTGGGACAGTCAGCTGGACCCTCTCCCCCGAATTTATCTGAGTTCCACTGATCTTTCACTTAGTCCTTGTTTCTAATGGGTTGGTAATTCTGGAAAATGCCACAGCCGCAGTGATTCATGCTCCAGCCATGGCTTGTTCTGATGGCCCTAGGGCTCCAGCTGGAGGTTCATGTGGTGCTGGTCTGGGCTCCCAGCACACTGTGATGAACCCCTTCCCTTCTGCCTGCTAGGCTGCCTTCAGTGGAAACTTTGTTACTCTGTCATTTTGTGAATTCTAGAGCTTTCAAACTTGTTTAGAGTCATATTTTATAAGTATTTGAGGTGGTTATGGGGAGAGCTGCAGAGTTTTTCTGCTTCTATGCCACGATCTTGACCTATAGTAAAAGTTTTTGTAATATTAAAGAGCTGGGAGGAAAAGTAGATTCCCATCAATTGGGGAATAATACCTACACACTTATGGATCCATGAATGTAACAGGATATTTCTGTGTTGTAGGAAAAAAATGAATAAGATGAATAATGAAAAATGAGGGAAATTTTAGATCAACTAAGTTAAAATGAAATAAGCACAACTAGGGGATCAATACACAGAAAATTACAACAACAATAATGAAATGAAATGAGCAATAACCATAAAGCAATAGAAATTGAATTCTGTGAAATTATAATGATCAAGCTTGAGGCCAAAGAATAGATAGATAATGTAACTCTCTTCTTTCTTTTCAGGGTGGAGGATTATGCATATGGAACACTGCATCTCCTTTTTGACTTGGTTGATATTTTGGTTTGTTTTGCTGAATTCCCCCACGCCCTTCTCTTCTCTCTCTCTCTTCTCTCTTTCCTCTTCCCTTCCTCCCTTCCTTCTTTCCTTCCTTCCTTCTTTCCTTCTTTCCTTCCTTCCTTCCTTCTTTCCTTCTTTCCTTCCTTCCTTCTTTCCTTCCTTCCTTCCTTTTTCCTTCCTTCCTTCCTTCCTTCCTTCCTTCCTTCCTTCCTTTCTTCCTTCCTTCTTTTCTTCCTTGTTATAATAGATACCTCTCTGGAAATGGGAAGGAAAAGAAATACATTGGGGAACATAGATATTGTAAAAACAAAAGCTATCAATTTTTTTTTTCAAAAGGAATTGCATCGGGGGGCGGAGCCAAGATGGTGGCATAGCAGTGGCAACATATCGCAGCTTTCACATAGCCACTCCAAAATACCCATAAAATAGGACTCTAAACCAATCCTAGAACTCCAAAATGCACACAAAGATACTTCCTACTAAAGTCAGCTCAGCTACGAGGAACAATATCAGCACTGCGAACCGAAACCAGCTTGCCCTGAAGCCCCGGCTGTGCCCCGGGGGCGGCTGGACGGGAGGAGTGGAGGAGTTGAGGAGCTTCAGGTGAGCGGATTAGCGGCAGCTGTGAATGGGAATTGTCAAAGGGGGAGATAAGCAGTCTGGCTGGAAGGCCTCCAGAGCGGAAAAGCGAAAGGCAGAGGTTTTGCACCCGCCTAGGCTCTGCAGCTTCCCGCCTGCGGCCTGCAGGCAGCAGGGGGACTGAGCGATTGTTATCGGGCCAGAGCTCTCGTGTTGAGCGGCCTGGACAGATCTCCGTCTTGGGCCTCGGTCTTGGAGTCTTTATTATCCAGTCTGCCGGAAGTATATAGGAAGAGTTCCCAGCCTCTCCCTAAGAGCTGTGGCAGCTGGGAGGACCCCAGCGATTTGGGACAGAGCTTTCCCTTCTGGAAGCAGAGCCCCACAGAGATTTAAAACAAAAATCACGGTCTGAAGAACCATGAGTAAGAATAAGCATA
>JAQQSU010002862.1:0-14548 GCA_028627135.1 Pseudochirops cupreus
TTTCCCCCTGAACTAGTTAAATGATATGCTTGATTAAAGTAAGATTGTTAACCCATTTTGAGTTGCTTTCCTTTAGAAAAGCAGATCTAAGAACCTGTGCTAGTAGCCGCCCTAGGTATGCTAGGGTGCTTGCCGATACAATGATGTCTGCCTCCAAGCATGTGAAGGACGGGGCTGTGGGTCTAGGCTCTGTCCTGGTAGGGACTGTTGAGGAACAGACTTACAGGTCTTGTGAGGAGGAATTGGTTCTTGAAGAGAATGTCAGTCCTAGGGTGGGTTGGGTTAGAGGAGATTTCAAGTCAGGCCCTTGGAGGCCATTCCAGCCTTGATTTGGTAAAGGTTTTATCACTTTCCACAGTGATCCCTTCTAACTTGATTTCTACCCGGGTTTAGGACGAGAAGGAAATGAAACAGCATTGAGGTTAGAGACCCACAGGCTTGGTGGGGCAGGAAGGGCTTGTGCCAACGGAGGAACAAACAGTTCCCCATCTCCCACTCAGGGAAAGGCCCTCCCTGCCCTGCCTTGCCTGGCCCTGTGGCTCTGCCCTGTCCTGCTCCTGGCTTGAGAAACCTGGACTTTTTAGTTGCCTAAAATACAGCTCCATTCATTCAGATCCCAGCCACTCCCTTGGGCAAGGTTGAACTTCAGATTCAAAAAACAATGATTGATTTACCCCGTTAGGACAGAGCAGACCCCTCCCCACAACCACCCAAAGTACTTTGTCAAAGCCATTTTCCAGGCTACGTCTGCTGTCTTAGCGTGTCCAGCACTCTGGTTTGGGAGGTCTATGGGCCGGAATTTGATCAGGGGCTGTTGGCAGCTGGGTTTTATCTCCTCAGCTATAGTGAGCTCCACTGTGGTGCCATGTACAGAGCCCTGACCTGGGAGGCAGAACTGGGCTTGAGTCTCACTTCTGACATGCCATGTGGTTTTGCCGAACTTAAAAAAAACCCTTCTGTTAGCCAAGGAAGCCTCCTGGGGGAGGGAGGAATGGAGGGCGCTGCTTGGAAATGAACATGGTGCAAACGCAGAAGGTATCAGGTCACTTTAAACAAGTCTACATTCTCTCAAAACAGCTGGTCCATCGAGTGCTGAGGAAAAGGAGAGATGGGTCTTGTGGCCTTTGTCACTTTGTCCTGACCAGGCCTGCACAGCCAGTGGCCCGAGGGCTTGGGCAGGACCCTTGTGTGTCTGGGTCTGCTGGCCTTTTCTTCTCTCAGCATCAGGACCTCCTGAATTTATTAAGCACCATACTGTTTGCCAGGCATCATGCTAAGCACTGGAGATCCAAAAGAGATGAAAGATGGTCCCTGCTCTGGCGGAGCTCACAGCCCAATGGGGGGATGTGGCAGGAAGGCTTAGGAGGACAGGCTCTGGCAGAATGTGGGATGTTGGCTGGGACTTGGAAGCAGTCGAGAAGCTGGAGGCTGAGATGAGGAGGGAGAGAATTCCAGGCCAGGGAGAGTGCCCAAGGCTTTGTACGGTTTTGAATTGTTTATTTTGGCTGTGGGGAGACCAGCTCCAATAGGCCTCATTTAGAAAGATCTACTTGCAAATGCTTCCTTCCCTCCTCCCTCCCTTCCTTCCTTGCTTCTTTCTTTCCTGGTTGGTTCCCTGGATGCTTCTATATAGCACAGCCTTCTGGGAATATCTCATGCTCTCATGTGGCCTGGCCTTCTGATGTCACTAACATAGAGAATGCCCAGTGAGAACATTTCCTTGGTTAGTGCAGGGTAGTCTGTGTCCAGCCCTTCTCCAGTCTTGGAGTCCAGGCAGCAGGGACAAGGTCAGAGATGTGGCCCAGGGTCCCCTGCCTAGGAGGCACCAATGGGATCAGAGCCTGGCCCTTTGCCCGCTCTGCCATTTTCCCTCATTCAGTCGAGTATATGAAGATAAAATTGCCTTTCATTCCAGGAGTGTGTTCTTAACATTCTCCCTGTCTACGTCAGTCCATTGAATGTTGGGAGAGAACCTATAGGCCATCTTTTGCTAAAGGACAGAGGCGTGGAGTTTGACTTGCATGGACCATGCCCACCAGGGGCAATGGAAGCCATTTGGGTGCCGGTTCCCCGCCCTTCCAGAAGGCTTGCCACTTTGGCCAGCCCCTGAGCATGCCTCTCTCCCTAGGGCTCCTTCAATGGCCAGTGTCCTGTCTATGGCTCTGCCCTCTGGAATGGCTCCATCTTCTCCTTGTCCAGCTCCTCTGCCCCCTCTCTCTGCTACTTTGTGGCAGGGGTCTCTGGCCTCCTGGCCCTCTACAGCCTCTTGCTGTTGTTCTACTGGACGTATAGCAGCTGTCTGGAAGATTCTCACAGGTGACTGTCAAAGAGGTGGGGGGGGTGGCACCCCTGGGGAAGGGGAGCATCATGGAGCTCTTCCTCGCCTCTTCCTCTGCAGAAGTCCCCTGGGCCTGCGCATCTCTCTGGGCTTATCGGCTGCAGCCATCTTCCTGGTCCTGGTGTCATCCTGTATCCTGCGATTTGGCACCAAGACCCTCTGTGCCTCCATCATGCACTTTAACATTGTGGACTGGTAATGGGCATTGAGAGGAGGGGAAGGAGGGACATGGGGCTGGGGCCATTGCCATGTCCAGTGGACACACCATGGAGGGAGGATGGAAGGAGCACTGCCCTGGGAGGAGGTGTGGATGAGGTATGTTGGGAGCAGGCCATGGGTCCTGGTGCATAGAGAGCTGCCTTCCTGGTCACTGACACACACCAGCTTTGCCAACCCAGGGAAATCCCAGCCCCACTGCCCAGAACCTGGGGAGCCCCCAGCCTTGTTCATCAAGCCTCTCTTGCCTGTGCAGCTGCTCTGATGCCCAGAAACTTCCCTGGGTGCCTCCTGGACCCGGCCTACACTTCTATTCCACCCTGTACAATGCAGAAGTAAGGAAGGCCTGGGAGTGGTGGGGGAGTATCGAGGGTGAGTGGCAGGCTTCAGGCAGCCCATCCTCCTCTTTGCCCTCTCCAATAGGCTTCCTCCTGGGTGAGCCTGGTGTTGTGGTGCCTGCTTCTGGCATTGCAGCTGCTGCAGTGGAAGTGGGAAGCTCCCCCATACCAGCCCCTGGAGCGAGGGGACCCCGAGTGGAGCTCGGAAACAGATGCCCTCTTTGGGGCCCGCCCATCCCGTTCCTGAAGACAAGCTGGAATTTGCAGCCTCCTGACCAAAGACTGGATGCCCAAGTGCCTGTGACTGGCAGCCCCTGTTTTGCAGCTTCAGGGGCTCCCCAGTGCTCCCTCTGAGAGGGACAAATACTAACAGCTCACTCCCATCCCCCTGTCCTGCTGCTGCTGCCCTTGTAGCTGAACACTGAGGCCTTTCACCTCAGAAGTGACCTTCCCTGATGAATGAAAGAAAGCACAAAGCGACCTACACGGAGCTTTCCTGTCTTTTTATTTCTGGGTCTCCACTCGGGGAACAAGGGTCAGAGTTCACAGGCTCCGGTAGGCACCCACGGTGATGTCGAACAGCCTCATGTTGGGGAAACGTCCCGCCTTATCCAGAAGAAAATAGAAGCGGTGGCCTTTGACCTTGAGAGGGAGCACGGCCGGCACCTCCCCTCGGTGCGCCAGACAGGACAACTGCCGCAGGGGCACGGTGAGCTGGGCGCCCAGGCCGAAGGGTGCGTGGGTCGTCAGCGTTACCTGCTGCCCCCCTTTCCGGAGCAGGACAGAGCGCACAGAGCGCCTGGAGAAGAGCAGCCCAGCAGCCAGCACCAGCAAGCCTGGGGAAGGAAAGGGGGCGAGTGTGAGCTAGGTCGGGGCCCAGATTGGGGGGGGTGCCACCATCTCTGGGCCCCGAAGGAGTGGACGGGTGACTTCTAGGGTTCCCTGTAGGGATCAAGGATTTAGAATGATTACCTCTCCCCAGTCATGGATCGGAAAGCATTTATTAAGCACTTACTGTATCAGGCAATGGGCTAACAGTGGGACACCAAGAAAAAGCAGAGCTGAGAGGAAGCTTGGGGAGGGGAGGATCAGTCCCTGGGCAGCTACTTGGGGCAGGGGCTGGAATTGTCCAGGGGAGATGACCAAGAATGACACTGGGTGGGGCGCACCCATGGAGAGGGACACGAGGTGGGTGGTCCCCAGTGTGAGCAGGGTGGGCTCCGGGAAGGGACTCCAGTCTGCGCAAGGCTGGAGGTTAAAGGGTGAGTGCAGGGACCTCTTCTCCGGGGCTGGGCTGGGCCAGACCGGAAATAGCTCGTAACGGGCCCACCTCCACGCCTTTGCTCAGGCGGCACCCCCTGTCCGTTAGGACGCTGACCCCGAAAGTCCCTGCCTTCCCTAGCTCCCAGCATGGATGGGTCATCTGAGGCCCCGACCGCGGGGAGCAGGTGGCACAGGCCACCCAATATGCCTCCCGCCCCAAGCTCCAGCTCTCACCTACAGAGGCACAGCCGGCGGCCAGTCCGTAGCGCCAGAGCGCTGAGCCGCGGCTGGAGCGGCGCCCGGGGCCTTGAACGCCGCCCTCGGCCTCGGGGCTCGGAACGCCGCCCCCGGGTCCGGCTAAGGCTGCCGCGGCCAGCGACGTCCAGAAGACGCCCTGGCCGGCACAGAAGAGGCCCAGGAAGGCAAAGAAGCGGCCGCGCTCGTGCTCGAAGAGCAGGACGTCCCGCGCCGGGGCCGCCTCGTGCAGCGCAGCCCGAGCCCACACGGCCCCGGGCGGCCCGATGCGCCCTACGCGCCGCACCAGCGCAGCCAGACCGGCCATGGCGCGGGACTTCCGGCCCCCGAGGAGCCGGGCGGGGGGGCAGGGAAGTGCCGGCGCGGACGAGGCTTTATGGGGCGGGACTTCCGGCCAAAGTCCGAGCTGGAGCTTCGCGCGGCCTCGGTTTCCCCCCTGGACGCCGGGGGCCCCGGGCGTTTGCCCACATAGAGTCGGTCCCTCCACGAGCTCCGGCGCTGCCCTCAGGGGGCTTCCCCTCTAGTCCCGCGCGGCCGAGCCTGTCGGGCCCGGAGTGGGGGGAAGCGGGGGAGACCAGGAGAGCCCCCGAGCCTCAGTGTGACTTGGGGAAGGCGCCAGCCACCGTCCGCCTCCCGGGGTGTGGGAGGAGCCAGGGAGGTCCAATGTGGGAATAGCTTTGGCTTTGCACCGGGCCGGCACAAGGTGGCCGTCAGTCAGTAAACGTTAAGCGCCTACTGTGTGCCGAGCGCCTGCCCGGTGAGGGGCCCGACAGGGAGAAGCCGGGGGCTTCCTGGCGGCCACGGTGGGGGGGGGAGCCCGGGGACATAACGGGCTCTAGATGCCCCGGGCCTCCCAGCGCGGACCCCGGGAAGGCGGCTGTGGAGGAGCCCGGAAGCCCGCGCGAACCCCTGCCGAGGGGCCCGAGAGGACAGGGTGGCCCTGGCGGCCGGGGGACCCCGCCACGTGGGGAGGGCAGTGTCGGCGGAATGATGGGAGAAGCCGGACGCTGAGGGGGTGGGCCGGGCAGGAGCAGCAAATCGAACTGAGCTCTGGGGTGCGGACGGTGCGGACGCTGGGGCAGCTGATGGCTCGGGCCAGCAGAGGGCTGGTCTTGGCAAGGGCTGTCACTGTGTGAGGGGGTTAAGGAGACGTGTGACAGAAGGTCAGCAAGGAGGGGGAAGACGGGGCTCCTGGCAAACGGCCCCCATTCTTTATGTAAAACCCGAGTCAAGATTCCCAGCTGAGAGTGGCAGGGCAAACCAGTGTTTTCTTTCTTTGCTCAGTAGCCAAGTACTGGCAGTGAATTGAGGCATCACAACTTAAGGGTAAAGGGTCTTCGAGGTGGTCCCTAGAAGGAAGACATCCAGACACATGAGCCCTCTTCTCCAGCTCTTTGGCTTCTGCTCTGGCAAGCACCCACACACTTGTCACCTATGAAACCCAGGGTGGAAGCAGAACCACTGGGCAGAATCCTCCTCTCTATGAACCTTGGGGAACTTTGCTCTCAAGTCAATGTGAGATCAAGTAAGGGAAGAAGGGCACGAAAGCCAAGGGCACCATTGTGTTTGGCCCTGAATGGCAGTTCCAGTGTGCTGGTCTGTCGTGGAATCACCTGTTTTGGTGTTCACCTTCAGGAGTGGTTGAGAATTGTCATCTCCCCTCCTGTATTCTTCAGTTAAAACTAATTCCCCACCTAATCAACCCTCTCCTAGATTCTTTCCCCTCTGTTCCAGTTGATGGCTTGATTCCCTGGGTACCCCAGGGAGGTTCTCTCTGGGGAGGTTCCCAAGTGGGGCCATCCACCTTAAGCTAGCGTCTGCCTTGCAGACCATCCTGAAGTCCCTTCCTGCCACAGCACTAAGCCAGCCCTTGCCCAAACCCTTCATGCCTTTTGGACTTTCGTGCCCTGTTGCTGGAACTGTGAACTGGATTCACCATTCTGGAAAGCAGATTGGAACTCTGTCCACTGACCTGGAGATCAGAGAAAAAGGAAAAGGCTCTATATGTACAAAAATGTCAGTACCAGTTTTTGTGGCGTGCCCATCCAGTGGGGCACTGCTGAACAAGCTTGGTCTGGGAGGGTGCTGGAATACCAGAGACATGACCAAGAAGATGAAGTGAGCAGAAGCAGTGTGTCTCCAGTCTACAATGACAAGGCTGGGAAGATAAGCATGAACTCTTCTTCCTTCCTTTTTCTGGAGTGGCTAAAGAGGCAATTTGTTTTGATGACTACATATTTGTAACTGATTTCTTCTTACCTTTTCAATGGGCTGAGAGAGGAATGGGAGAGACCTTGGAACTGAAAATAAAACTGATTACAAGCACCCCCAGCTCCCTCCCTAAAATGAGGAAAAGGCATTGGGGGGGAGCCTCCATCCATCTGTGTACTTATTCTCTCCGCAGCTGGAATCTCGACCGGCCAGCCAGCTGGCTCTCCTTAGGAGACCAGAGTGGGCTTTGGAGCCATTCCTCTGCACCCCTCCTCCTACCAGGTCTTTCCCTTCCCAGAAGGAGTCTCAGTTTCTAGTTCTTATCAGTATTTATTGACAAACAAACCTTGAGAATTAAAATGTAAGGATCTAGGAGCTGACATCGGGAATGGGGAGGCAAGCAAAATAAGGGAATGAACAGAAGAGTCTTGAGAACAGAACAGTGAGAGCACAGGAACACTCTTGGGGCCGGGACAGTCCAGCCTCAATAGAGAGACAGACAGTGAGCCGGCTCCCCCACAGGAGCAGGCATCAACAGGGGCTCCAGTAACAGGAATAAGTAACACTTCTGGCTACAGACAACACAAAATAAAACCACTCTTTATCATCAAAAGGAGAACAAAGAACAAGAACTCCAGCTGGCGGAGTGCTCAGGTATCTGAACCCAGCGAGTTTAGTGTCAGTCCTATAGACAAAGCTTTGGCTTTCAAGAGGGCGCTGGCGCTGACGGCAATGGCAGCAGGGTCTCCCCTACATGGGAGACCAGGGCGCTCTCAGCCCTTGTTCACAGTCATAACATTGGCCCCAGGCCAGAGGAGGTGGAAGCAGGGGACAAGGACAGGGAATGATGCTTCCGGAGTCACTTGAGGAAAGCCACCTCGGGGATCTTGCCACCAGCCTGCAGACAAGATGGGAAGGAGCACGAGGCTGGCTGCTAACGTTCAATGCCCAGAACCTTCCACAAAAAGCCACCCCTTGGCCAGAGACCAAAGACCCAGCCTAGTCCTAAATCTGCCCCCACCAGTGTCCCAGGTTCCTCCGCCCAGGGGGCTGTCCCGAGTCCAGCAGCTATAAAAGGAATTCCTGCTTTTAAATGACTCCTTTCATCCCTGGGCCTCACCTTAAGCTGGGTAAAGACCTGCGCTGCTCGGGCAAAGTCCCAATCATTGTCCTGAAGGCACCTGGCATAGGGGAGGCGCAAGTCAGTGAGCTTGAGACACCAACAGCTCCCCCCCGCCAAACCTGAGCATAAGTGTGTGCTCACAACACGTGCCACCACAAACATGCGTGCACCTACACACAGACACCCAGTCTGTAGCCACCTCATCCAATTCCACACTCACTTCTGCGACCATTCCAGGTTCATGCCAGATTGAGTCGAGAAGGTCTGTAACATCTCTTGCTGTTCTGGGGAAAGGGTGGGCACAGGACTGGAGGAGGGGGTGGGAGCCGGCATGACGAAGGCTCGGCGGATCTCATCAGTGGTGGCGTTTCTTATGAAAAGTTTGTCATTCACAATACAGAGCCTGAAAGATGACTGGATGTCAGACCCTGATCCCCAAAACTGATCCATCCCCTGCCCCAAGCAAGGGATGGTGGTGCAACCAAAACCTTTACCTGGCAGCATTATTCGAAGGGACAGCAATGAACACTCGGGAGAATGCGCGGACAGAGTCACGAGATTTTCCATCCACTGCAGGAGAAAGTCAGGTGAAAAAGACAGGTCAAACCCCAACTCCCTGGAGCCCAAGGCAGCAGGAGGGGTGAGGGGTGAAGCACAAGGTCCAGCTCACCTTCCTTAAAGACCCCATGCACAGCAAAGCACAGCAGTGTTTCCTAAAAGACAGAAGCAGGCTGGCTGTGGAGGCTGGTCTGCGGGCAAGCAGGCCCCAGGCTCAAGTCCGTTCTGACCATGGGTGCATAACTGATGCAGACAGCTCTCCCTGGCTGCCCAGGCCAGGGCCCTGCACCACTGAGGCCCTGGGCCCAGGGCCTCCAAGAGTACCCTTCAGGAGGTGAGGGCAGGGATGGGGGTCAAGACTAGGGACTGGGTGCTCACCGTTTGGGCGCAGATATCGACCACAAAAGAATTCACGTCATGTTGGGTCTTGGGGAGCTCATTGAGGAAGGCCACAACATTGAGGCGTGTGTGTTTTAACAGCCGGAAGCGCAGGGCTGAGGGTGAGAGAGAGCTGTCAAAGGGGCTCTTGGAGCCAGTCTGCACCCTGCCCCCCGCCCCCTGCCCTTCCCAGCCTGGGCCCTTAACGCCCACTCACTGGGATCTTTGAGCTTCTTCACGTTCCTGCTGTCTTTGAAGTATTCACCCATGTTACCCCTAGGACAGGCAAGCAGGAGAGAGCCAATAACCTCACAGGGACAGGCACTACATGTACCCCACCCACGCCTTCCCCCCTGACTAGGCACTCACCGAGCCGGGTTGTGGATGGTAAAAGGGATGCTGAGAGAGCAGCAAGCCTGGTCATGGTAAGCGTCCAGCAGCCCCTGCCTGTCTCCAGAGTCATAAACAGAATAATACCTGCAGAGGGAGGAAGCAAATCAGGCTTCACCCAAGCTCGGCATGATGGGGCCATTCTCCAGGAACTGTCTTTGCCTGTCCCTTTCTCCTGTCCCTTTCTCCCCTTTGACACTTACTGCTGCAGGAAGTACAGGACCATGACCTTCAGGTTTTCTGATCCAAAATAGCTGCCCTGCATTGAACCCAGAGGGAGAGAGTGAGCACGTGGGGTGGGGCAGTGTGTCAGGCCTGCAGGAAGCCGTCCCTGCCCTCAGCAGCTCCCCCACCCAGGTCCTTGGCCCCCCCCCCCAGTCCCATACCTTGCAGGGTGGGAGTGTAGTAGGAGGTTCCACATCAAAGGCAATTGGAGGGGGCAACTCATGGCCGTCCTGGGGAAGGCAAAGAAAGAGGCAACAGAGAGAGTGAGGGACAACGGTCTGGACCCTCTGTGACTGAAGAGTCACAGGGACACAGGAGTTGAGCAACAGACCCAAGATGAGGAGGATGAGAAGCACCAGAGGAAGGATGAGGGCAAAGCTTTCAATGCCACCACTGGGGGCATGAGGGGGCCCCAGATCATCGTGCGATTGAGGACAGAGACCAAGAGAGAAGAGAAAGCTAGCTGAACTCACCAGACGAAGCAACTTGGGGAAGCGTTCCCGGATGGCGCTGTCAAGAACGGGACAGGAGTGAGCGACACCTCAGAGCCACCGTGTCGCCAAGGCCGCTCTAGGAGCAAACACACCAAGACCCCAGGCACGGCCCACCCTGGTCCTGGGCCCTTCGGGGCCATGGGATCCCTCTGCTCAGCTCCCTAATGTAGACCTCACTACCTACCCCTGAAGCCCAGCCTCCTTCCTGACTTGTCCCCCTTTCTCAAGTACGTGGGAAGCAATGACACTCCCAGTCAAGGGGCTCCCTTCTCTTACCTTCCTCATACTCACCTGTGCAGCCCAGGGGAGGGGGGAAAGGGGGTGGGAGCCCAGGGACCCAGCTGCCTCAGATGAAGTCCATCACTGCTGCCAGGCCCAGCCTGGGCCAAGATATACCAGGGGGTGGGACAGGATGTTGGAGGAACACAGCAAGAAGCCAGGTGGGGGCAGGGAGAGAGGCAGAATTGAGGGGGGCAAGAGTGAAGAGGAGGGAGAAGAAGCAGGGAGCGAGAAGGGAGGACTGGCTGCCTAACACAGGCCTTTCCTGGAGCTGCACTCTGCCCTCCGGTCCAGGGGAAAGGAAGACAAAGGCTTCCGTGGCACCTTGATGCTTCTCGTAGGCTGAGTCTCTGCCCTCTGCCTGGGTCCAAGTCTGAGCTGGGCATGTGGGGTGGAGCAGCCACGGGGGCAGGAGACGCCCTTTGGCAGGAGGGCTCCAAAGGCAGGCCCTGCCAGGCTGGGGGGGTGAGGGTCTATGCCCCACCGCTGTTGGCCCCCGAGTTCTCTCCTGCTGGCCCCTGTGCGACTGTGCCTGTCTTAGGTTGTCCCTCCCTTGAGGAATCTTACCCGTCTCTGGCTAACCAGCCATCTTCCGGGGCCGAGCGAGGTGTGGGACATGTGTGAGTAAGGGAGGGTCTGTGCCCCCATGGCGGGGGGGTCATCTCCTCAGTGGCCTGTGCCCCCATAGCTTCCACCCCTGGCCCCTATCCTGGGGTCCCAGCAGCCCACTGGCTGCAGGCCCAGCTCTTGGAACTAAGCAAAGGTGATGGACTGCATGAGGGAAGAGGGCCTCGTTGCACCTCCGCGCAGGCCCAAAGGGCAAGCGCGCCCGCCTAACTCAAGTTGGGCCTGTCAGAGCAGGGAGGCGCTACCAGTAACGAGCCCTGGCTCAGCCACGGGGCTGTGCTCTCGGCACCAGGTACGTTAGGGAGATGGGGCCCAAGGGTCCCCAGGGCACTACAGGAAGGGGTCCCTGCTCCCACCCTGGAACAGAAGGCGCAGAGGGAAGATGCTGGAAGAGGCCATGTGCTAAAGGGGAGAAGCAACAAACAGGGGGATGCAGGAAACCTTCAAGCCAATCAGACAGACACAGACGAATACCACAGGGAGTGGGCTGTGGGCTCCACGCTCAGAGGGCAGCTGAATCCGGGTCCGGGCTCCACTCTCGCAGGCTGGGCCTCCTCAGGGCAAATTATGTCATCCCCCCAGGGGGTGCTGGTCCCCAGGAGGGGAGTCAGGGGCTGGCACTGACCTAATGTAGGACGACTGGTCCCGGAAAGCATCACACAGCGGGTTCCCAATGAGCCACAGCTCGTCCAGCTTCAGTCCCTTCACCTTGTCCAGCTCTCGTTCCGACTTCAGCTACAAAGAAGAGGCAGAAGGGGGGGCTAGGCATCTCCCCAGAAAGACCCTGACGGCTGGGATCCCACGAGTTGGGCCTTGAGGGTGGGGGCTGGGCCACCCTGGGATCAGGCCTGACCTCTCAAGCCTACCCTCCCTCTCTCCTTGACTTTTTAGCCCAGACCAAGCTCTCACTTCATTCCCAGAAAGGTTCAAGATCTTGAGATTTGGCGCCTTCTGCACTATCTCTGACAAATCATCCAGCCGGTACAGGCGGTTGCTGCTCAGATTCAAGGACAGCAGCTGGTAGAGGGAAAGAAAAGGTGGGTGTGAGGACAGCGTAGAACCAGGCTTCAGGGCCTGCCACCCCTCCCCAGGGGCTGCCAAGGCCAGGCTGGCTAAGAGAGCAGGCCTCACTTCAGGGATGTTCTCCTCGATGATCCTCAGGGAGGCAGACATGGAGTTTCTTCGATTTAGGACGACATCAATGTTCTGGGCCACCAAGTCTACAGAGATCAGGGAGAAAAGGAACATCATTTAGTGAAAAGATGTGTACTACCCCACCAGCCAGCACACATGGGCAGGGGGCCATACCTGGGTCTGCGCGTAGGCCCTTCAAGTCTAGGGCCTGCTGGGAGCCATCGTAGCGCTTGCTCATGACAAACTGCAGGGGAGGAAAGAATGGCAGAGTCAGAGGTCACCTGTACAAATCTTGGATTTGGGGGAGGAAGGAAGAGCAAGGAGCAAGAGACTGGGGCAGGCAGGACACTGCTGTTGGCCTTACCTTGAGCCGCTCCACCTGATCAGGCTTGAGCTCATTCTGCACCGATGGGGGTGGGGCAGATGGGTTGATGATGACCGAGATCTGCAGGGACACGGAGAGCTGCACAGTGAGGATCACACGCTTGAGGAGCTGTCATTGCCCACCCCCCAGATCCTGAATACCCTTCCTACCCTTCGGTTCTCTCGGTCCAAAATCTTGTGATTCACAGCCTTGAGGGCAGACGCTGTGCTGGCATCTTCCACAAAGAACTGGGCCCGGGTGTTCTCATAGTGAAACTGGGAGAAAACACAGTGCAGAACCCAGGGTCGATGGTCCCTCCCTGACAAGACTGACCCTCAGAGAACAAACGTGGCTGACCAAGGAGACCTCCTCCACCCCATCCTTGAGCCCAGAATCCACCAAGGAGGGAGTCCTCCCAGCACAGGCTAAATGCTAGCACCAAACCTAAACCTGCCCCTGCATTTTCCGCTGTCTGAGGCCAGAATGAGGTTAGCCCTCTTCCACCACTGTCCTTGGAGCTGGAAAGCAGCCTGGAGGGGTGCGCACAGGCTGTGCTTAATTGCTGCTTGTGGCCTATAACACACAGGTATGACGGAGTCCAGTCTTGGGCACGTGCCCATACCTCAATAGGATTGAAGGGGACACTGCATTTGCTCTGGATTGAGCTCAACAACCATGACTTGTCGTACTTCCTGCCATAAGGGATCTGGGGGGATTGGGGTGGGGAGAGAGAGGAACAGCATTAGAGAGAGAACAGGACCAGCCTCTTCTCCAGTCAGGATTCTGACAGATTTAAAGAACAGACTGAACACAATTCTTCTGCCTTCCTTGGCCAAAGACCAAGACGTCCAGATTCCAGGGCCTTGGAGACCCCCCCAAACCCCTCTCCTCCACTCCAGCCATAGGGGCTCAGGTCTCAGAAGACCGCCCAGTCAGGCAGCAGCACAGAGGAGGCTGGATTGAGCTTCCCCCACTCTATGGTATTGTCTCTACACCCTGCAATGGCACTCACTGTGATCCTGAACCAGTTTTTGGGGGCTGCATCCAGGCTGGAACCAGTGGCACCTCCTCTGTCTTGGCTGGGCCTGTCTCGACGCACAGTGACATGAATTCTGTCTCGATCGTGCCAATTATCACCCCCTCTCCGATTAGGTCGTGAGTTGTAAGGTGCGCTACAGAAAAAGGGGTGGAGTGAACTGGTGACTTAAAGGGATCATTTCCCAGACCCCCTCATTTCAAACCATTGCCTAAGACTCACTGCACAATCATCAGTTTGGGGGCTGAGTGCCTGGCAAATAGTAGGTGCTTAACAAAGGTTTGTTGACTGACTGACTGAGCTGGACTGGAGGAGCAGAAATGGTGGATGCCCTCTCGTCTCTGGGATGGGGGTGAGGCAGGGGAAAAGACTTTATATTCCTAGGGCTGCTTCACTCTAAGCTCCTTCTTGGGGCTGGGGGTGAGCACTTACTATCGGGACCGGGGCCCATCTTGGGCATCACTCATGGCCACATCACCATCATCTTCCTCTGCACGTGAGGCTCGGGGACCGGGGCCACCTCGGTTTCGGGGCCGGGAATTTGTCTCACCATATTTCCACCGGAAGGGGCCTCGGCCTTTTTTCCGTCTTTGGGGGAAGCTGCCCCCAACGCGGTCATCGTGCTCTGGAGCGAAAAACAGAGATGCCAAGCATTCTGCAGGGTGCAAATGTGATATTTGAAGCAAGCTGAACTAGGGATGAAAACACAAGACTAAAGGATACATGGGAACTCCACTGTGAGGGACAAACCACACACACCATACTGGTTCAAATGGAAGAGGTTCCTAGAGGCTGAATTAAGGAGGGAAGCCATTACATGAATGAATGACTTAGACATAAAAAGGCGACATCATGAGCAAATGAGGAAGAAGGAAGAAATGACCTTTTAGATTCATGGATGGATGAAGAATTTGTGACTAAACAGGTGAAAGAAAAGATCAAAGGAAAGATGAAATGGGCAGTTTTGATCATACACAATGTAAAAGGTTTCACATAAACAAATCTAACGCAGTTAAAATCAAAAGAGAAACATGAACTGGGAAAAATCTTTGCAGCAAGTTTCTCTGATAAAGGCGCCTGACTCAAATTTATTTATTTATTTATTTTTTTAGTGTTTACCGATTTCTAAATTTTATTTTTTTTAATTGATTTTTTGTTTTATTTTAGATTACATCATTCATTTCCACCAGATTTTGAGTTGCATATTTTCTCCCCTTCTTTCCCCCGCCCACCACCCCAAAACAGCCATCCCAGTGTGTCCCCCCTCCCCCAGTCTATTCTCTCCCATGTCACTTTTTGGTAGAGCAGGATGGATCTCC
>JAQQSU010002863.1:0-14548 GCA_028627135.1 Pseudochirops cupreus
CATTTGAGTTAATTTATTTTTGAAGGTGTTATTTTCTTCAGTCAGGTTGTTGACTCTATTTTCATGATTTTCTTGCATAATTCTCATTTCTCTTCCAAATTTTTCCTCCACTTCTCTTTTTGATTTTCAAAATCCTTCTTGACCTCCTCCGTGACCTGTAACCAATTCATATTTTTCTTGGAAGCTTTTGGTGCGTGACTTCTGATTTTGTTGTCTTTCTCCCATTCCATGCTTTGATCCTTTATGTCTCCCAAAAAGGAATCTAAAGTTGGGCTGCTGTGCTTGTTTTGCTTCCTTTGCTTGCTCATGTTGCCACTCAATTACTTGACTTTTGAGCTCTTTGCCACAGTAGAACTCTGCTTCCAGAGTGGAGAGCTTTGTCCCAAATCACTGGGGTTTTCACAGCTGTCAGAGCTATTAAGATGGTGCTGTCTGTGCAGCCCCCACAAACTCTGGCTCACTAGTCACACACCTCAGGACCACCACCAAAGACTGTCCAGGTAGGTTAAAGCAAGAGCAATTTCCCTCTGAATGTTTGCTTGGCTCCCTATTATCTGCAGCCCTGGGGCTCTGAAGCAGCCATGTGGAGGCAGCTGCAGGGCCTCTGCACTTCCTGACTTCTAGCTCTGGGGGCAGGAGATGTACCTGCTCCTTCGTCCCTTCCAGTTCCAACAGAGTTCTACACTGACCTCTTGCTTTTTCTTTGACATTTATGGTTGCTATTTCTGGAAACTGCTACAGTTGCTGATGATCCACTCTCTCGAAGTCTGCTGCAGTTGCTGGTGGGGGCCGCACTGGGGCTAAAACCTAGGGCTCCTGCAAAGCTTGGCTCAGCTGCCAGCATGCTGCTATGGACCCTTCCTATCCACCTGACAGGCTGTCTTCAGTGAGAGATTTGTTTCTCTCTGTCTCTTTGTGGATTCTGTAGCTCTAAAATTTGTGTAGAGTCATATATTATAGGTATTTGAGGTGGTTATAGGAAGAGCTCATGGACTTTTCCTTCTTCTATGCCGCCATCTTGGCTCTTCTGCCTTCACCCAGGAAGTTACTTAATCTCAGTTTCCTCATGTGTAAAATGCTGAAAGTAATAGCATTTCCCTCCCAGGGCTGTTGTAAGGATAAGACGAGTAATAATTGTGAAGTGTTTTGAAAATCTTAAAGTATTATGTAAGTGCTAGTTACTGTTGTTAATTACTATCATATCTAGTGACAGGGCCTCCTCAGTCTCCAGAGGAAACCCATTCCAAATGGGTGAAGTGCTCACTGTTAAGGTGTTAGCTTTTATCAAGTGCAAATTTGCCTCTGGGCAAATATTTTTTTCTTCCCAGGAGGAACCAAAATATTAGGGGAACCTTTGGGAGCATCAGAGAGAGGAGCAAAATTAGAGAGATGGCACGAGTTAAAATATGAAAGAGTGGCAGAAGCTGTGACTGTTCAGAAAAGAAAGCATCCTTTAAATGAACAAAAGAAAGAGGGGGAAAAAAACCTTGAGGGCAGGAACATGAAATTAATGAGAAAAGACAATTTCCTCATTTCAGCTATTTGCACATTTCAGAATATTAGCCAATCACAGGAAGAAGTCCTTTATAATCAAAGATCAATTAGTTTTTAATTATAAGACAGTAAGCCTTTCAGTTCTAACCAAAATGAGCAGGTGAATGTTGAATTCCTTCTTATATCCCTGGAATGCTAGTCTGGACATTTACACTATAGTTCATACCCTGCTAACTGCATAACCTTGGGTAATTAATTTAACTTCTGACATCTACTCTATAGCAGAAAGCAAGCTGGATTTAGAATAAAAATAGTTGAGTCCAAAACCCAGTCTCTCATTTATTTTCAGTGTGTCCTTGGCAATTCACTGTAACTCACTGGGACATAGCTTCCTCACGTATAAAATGGTGGAAGGGGGCATTAGGACTATATGCCCTCAAATGTCAATCTGTGATCCTTTGACTTCTTAAAGTACAACTCTCATGTCACCATTTCTCTAGGTTTTTTTTTCCTAATCTCCCCATTCAGCAACACCCCTCTCTCCCAAAATTCACATAAAATTTTCCTTGCATGTCTTTGGATCTATTCACTTTTGAGGGGGTCTTTTTAGAGAGGAGAATTCAAGGTTATTGGAGTTAAGTGACTTGCTCAAGGTCACACAGCTAGTAAGTGTTAAGTGTCTGAGGTCAAATTTGAACTCAGGTCCTCCTGACTCCTGGGCTGGTACACTATTCACTGCTCCATCTAGTTGCCCCAGATCTACTCATTTTTAATCAGATCTCTAATTTTGTTGGTAGAAGGAATTCCCAGGAGAAGAAATTTCCTCTCCCAAAATAAATTGGCAACTTGTCTATAATTTATAATCTTAGAATCTAGTTGCCTAGAGGCACTAACTTGCTTGGGATCAAGCAACTAGTCAGTTGCTTTCTAGTACCTGAGGTCAGCTCTCTAACCACTAGGTAACCATACCTCTCTTTTCTATACTTATTAATATATTCTTTTGTATTATGTTATTTACTTAGGAAGTCCATTGTCTAAACTCTATGGCAACAGGGATTATGCCATATACAAAAAGTACAAGAACCTTCCATAGGATTTTGTGAATGGTAGGTTCTTCTGATAGGACTGCATATTTAAAGCTTTAGCACCCCTCTGAAGCAAGTATTACCAACAGTTATATAGTTGACAATTAAGGAAACTCATTCCCAGAAAGGTGAGAGATTTGCCAAAGGTTACAAGATAATAAGCAAAGGAGAAAGGATTTGACTTCAGAAACAGAGCTTTCAAATGCTATGCTTTGGAATTGATTTGAAATACTCTTCTGTTTGCTAAAGCTGCTCCCCCCTTAAGGCATATAGCCCATAGGCTTACAAATGGGGAGCATTAGCTAATCTTGTAGAGTATAATACCTGGTCATTGGCAGAGACTTTAGATAATTTCATTTAAAAGGAGAACCCCACCATTTGTGTCCTTAATGTATGTTTGGCAGCTGAGACTATGGGAGAGCCTTGAAACCTAGGACCCAGACCTTTGCTGATGGAGCATCTGGGACATAGCAAAGCTGCTGCCTGCAAGCTCCCTTTTTAGGAAAGAAGAAGGGTAGATGTAGCTAGAGAGGAACTGACAGAGGATAAACCCATGGATTGGGTAAATCAGGGGGAGATATCATCTGGTGGTTACTTATTTTGATTAGTTATTCTATTGGCTGAAGGAGTATACATTATGTCAACACCATCATATTTTTAATGCCCTGGAACAGGGTTCTGATCTTATGGCTCTGTAGAAAACTGCTAGAATACTTTTGTACCATAATTCATCCTACATGGTACATGTAGGATGGACCTACGTGTAGGTACATGTAGGTACAGCATTATTGTGCAGCATTACAATGTACAGTATTATTGAGTTACTCCAAGAAATATAGTATGCTAAGCCATACAGTAGGGACATGACCAAATAGTTCCTATTTTATTACAGTGTCTGGCATAGTAAGTCAATAAATATTTGTTGATGGATTGATCAATTACTGTAAAGCCTCATTATACACATGATGCTAATGAAATTCAGAAATAGTCTCAGAGTTGGAAGGACCATCAAAGGCCATCTAATTTAACCCATACTTATTATACAGGAATCCCCTCCAAAATATTTCCAACAAATGGTCATTCAGGTTAGACAACTGTGAGAGTCAACACATTAACCTTTGAAATAGCCTATTTCACTCTTATTCAGGTCAACTCAGTCAGTTGACAAGCATTTACTAAGTCCTTTTCATGTGCTAAGCACTATTCTAAGGACTAGGGATACAAAAGAAAGCTAAAAAAAAATTCCCTTCAAGAGTTCACTTCCATATGGAGGAGACAACATAGTACATATTAAATATATAAAGAGTAAATGGAAGCAAAAAAAAGATGGAGGTCTAGACGTTTCATCTGATCCCTACAACCTCTCAAACTTCTCTAAAACAGAATTTATGCACCGCAAGATGAAGCAACTTCAACTGTTTCCATGGATTAGGACACTCAGAATCCAAAAGAAAGTTAAAAAGATGAACAGGCATGAACTGACTCTCACTGCTCTTGAGCTCACTCACTCATTCCCTTTAGTGACCCCTCACTCATCTCCCATGTTACTGGGAGTGAGGCTATACTAGTAGACCCAAGGATATGACACATGGGCTTACAACAAAGCCCACCCTCATGCCCTGGTCCCCCTCCCTCTTTCCAGGGCCATGAAGACCCTGGCTCCAGGCTGCAGATATTTTCCCTGGCTATTGAAGACAGTACAGCTGTAGCCTTTTAGCCTCTGGAAAAGCCTTCCAGAGGCAACAATCCCATAGTACCAGTGCTGCAGAGCTCTGAACTACCAGTGTTAGCCCAAATAATTAAGTAAAACATGGAGTAAAAGAGGACACTAGCAAAAGATGTATTGGGGATGGGAGTGAGATTCTGTACAGCACTACCTTAGACCTAAAGGAAAGAGCATAGCATCTACCTAGAACCAATTCTGATGACCAAAAGTCATGTGGGGAAGAGCCATAGGCCTGTAAAATGTAAAATGCCCAGCATTGGAAAAGATTGAGATTCTTTGGGAACCAGGTTCCCAATAAAGAACCCACAATCAGAGAGGAGGGAATCAAAATGTGAGCAATATGAGAAAATAGCATAGAGGGGGAGAGACTGAATTACCAAAGATTTCAGGAAGAAGAAACCTCAAAAGATATTGACCATAAGCAGATAAATTATTAGAGAAATAGAAACAAGAGAAGGGAATCCTTTAAATTGAGTGAGTTTAGGCATCTGTGAACAAATACTGCAAAACAAAGTAAAACGGCTCAACTATTGATGAGACAAAAAACTGTGGAATGTGAGGTGAACATGTAACCCTACAACACTGTTTCTGAGTGGTTCAAAAGGGAAATGAGATTTATGAGAATTTGTGGCATGAACAGAAAATAATGGACAGAATAAAAAAATTGAAATCTGCAATGGAAAACCTCACTAAAGAAATAAGAAAAGAATAAAACATTAGGAATGCACATACAGAAAAGTAAAGGTTAATCTAGAAGAAGAAAAGCAAAAAAAAAGTATTAAAGGAAAATATACTCATTAAGTAAAGGAAGGCATTTGAAAGGGTATGGCACTAGCAGATGTTGGGACATACCTAGGTACAAATAAAATATTTATGAAGTTGATCAAAGCTAATTCATGATGGGAAAGCAAAAATAACTGGACAGGCCTGGTCTGTTTGTGTGTGACTTTCTCAGAAGGCGAGATTTTGTCCAGGACTTGGAGGATTGCAGGGAAGCCGTAGGAGAAAATGGGAGACCAGAGTATTCCAAGAAGGAGGAAATGACAATGCAAAGGCAGAATATCACATTTCAAAAGTTTCAAGTATAACAGTGTGGCAGATTATAGAAAGTATAAAGGGAATTAATGTGTAAGAAGATTAGAAAGTTGGAAAGGGCTAGATTAGGAAGAACTTTTCTTATTTCAAGCATGAAAGAGACCTAGGTTCAAATCTTGCATCTGACATTTACTACCTGTGTGACCTTAGGCAAATCTCTTATCCTCTCTAGGCCTTAGCCCCTGTATCTGAAAATTGAATGGGTTGAACTAGGGGGTTCCTGAGGACTCTTCCAGCTCTGTATCTCTGTTCCCTATGAAACTTCCAACCATTTCTTGTACTTCTGACCTTTCTACACTGAACCTGATTTTTCTGAGCTTATTATCACAAGACCCCAAAATGTCATTCTTCAACTTAAAAGAGCACTTTATTGAGACCCTACTAGGTGTTCCAATTTTATGTGATAGAATGGTTTAAAAATAACTTGGCCCCAACTTTTTCAAAACAGTGTGGGTTAACAAAACAGTGTGGCTGTCCAAATTAGAATAGGCTGCATTTAAAAGTATTGAGTTTCTTCATATTTGGGGTCTTCAAATGTAGCTTGATCCATTGTCCAGTATGTTTTAGAAGGCATACGTTTTTCATTATGTGATGGACTTAATAATGCAATAGAGATGCCTTTTGACTATGAATTCTGTGTTTCTGTGATTGATAAAAATGATCTTAAAATGAAAGTGATTTGAGATAGTCAAATTTCTCATTAGTAAGCATTTTGAGAGAAGGGTTCAGGGTAGTATTCAGTGTAGCTGATCAGTTGAAATTGACACCTTTTCCCATGACTCGACCATTCTTTTTTTCTACTTCTCATTCTCAGAAAGGAAACAAAATGTGTTGCAATTTCCCTGTTGTAATTCTTAGAACTCCCCAATATAAACTCCCTGAGGGCAGGAACTATATTCTTTTTCTTTGTAACTCTAATCCCCAGTACAATGCCTTGTGGATAGTAGATACTCGATAAATATTTAAATTTTTTTTCAGTAAATAAAGATGTTTTCTTTTCTCTCATTCTCCTACCTCCCACTTTGAAAATTAAAAAAAAAAGTCAAAAACAAACCTTGTGTTAAATCTATATAGTCAATCAAAACAAATTTCAACATTAGTCATGTCCAAAATATACTTGACTTAATGAATATCTTTTTTAAATGAATGAACTACCTTAGAAATCAATAGGTTTTTTTCCTCACTAGAAATCTTTAAATAAAGCCTGAAGGACAGTTTGTCTCCAATCATAAATGGTCTACAAGGACTGTTCCAACCCTGAGATTTTCTGATTTATCAACTGGTCCCCTGAAATCCAACAAAAGGAAAAGTATGAAATGTTGATTAATTAAAATACTGCTATGGGGACCATTTAGCACAAGAGTTCGCTGTTTTTAGCAATGGGAGTTTTTGGTGTTTACAAATATAATTGAGTGAACATGCTTGGATTTGCCCTTACTGATGAAGTACTCAGACCATGCATATAATTTTTTTGGTTGATCTCATTCCACAACATGCAACTTTGGGGAATTCATTTTCAGGCATGTTTGATTTATATAAAGTACCATAAAGTTCTAGTACTGTATGATGATGAAAGGTGCTCTAAGTGTGGAGATACAACTAATGACTTGAGGTTTGTTAAGTTGGAGTTAAGTTAGTATATCAAAGGGAAGGCTTATCCCTATGCTACTCCCCTTTGTGGTTTTGAGTAAGGCAGAGTTATGTTAGCTGGTCCTGGGATTTTAGAAGGGAAGAAGCATCAACCCTTAGTATGAGCTCATGATTGCTTTTCTCTTTGGGTTTATACCTTCTTGGGTAGGCAACAGAACATTTTGAGATGGAAGTGTGCATGTATCTTTGTGAGCTTGAGAAATATAGATGTCTCATTGTCATTCAGAGCTAAATGTTAGTAGTAGCAGTGTCCACCAGAGGTGGTAGAGGTGGCCATTGGGGCAGCAGGAGCAGACAGTGGTTGTATAAGTGGTTATTGACAGATTCAGTAAGACCCAGGCATGGTGAAAGCTTTTAGGATCCCAGCTGAACTGTTCATTCAGTAGAGGGATACAAGTAATAGGGACTTTATGAAGATTTCATGAAGAACTACTATTTCTAGTAGAGGTGTCTCTTTGCTACATATAGTCTCTACATTCATGCTTCTTTACCATTATATCTTAAATTTGAACCTGTTCTGCCATGGACTTCTGTGCATTTGTGGGGAAATCCCCCCCCCCCCCCGCCCCCCCCCCTCCCGCCACCCCCAGCATCAGGTGGATATTTTTTGTACTAATGATTCTTATTTTACCATCTTAGTAATTACACTTTCTGGAAGCTAATTTAGCCTGTCTGATTGATTGTTACAAAGAGCACAGCAGTCAAGTCCTCAGGATCAGTAGTACTAGAACCACACCTCCACATGTTAAGGTCAAAATATTAAGCAGTCACCTTCTGTGGATCCCAACTTCTTAGTTTGAGAACCCTGCTTAGGTAGTAGTCCCAAAGAGAGTACCATACAAAGGAATAGTGAAAAAAGAAAGGCAGCAGAATGGTGGTTTCATCCATTGTGATTGAAAAAAAAAGAAAAAAAATAGCCAAACAAAAGGCATCAGTTCTTAAAGATGTGAGGTGAAATGAAGAGTAGCTTGGAAAGAAACCATATTCATCCAAGAGAGCTTAGGAAGGAACTCTTTCAAAATATTACATGTTTGTCTATAATAAATAAAGCTTTCCTCCATGTGCAAAAGGAAGAGTCCTGAAAATGCTTGGAAAAAGTGTTCCTTTCCAAGCATTAATTTGTGAAACAACCCTCTGCATATTGTCTAACAGAGGTCCCTGCAAAGAGGAAGCCCATTGGGTTTGTAAAACTATTGTGTAAGTGGAAACTTTGACAGAAATACGAGGTTGGTTCAAATCTGATTTTGTCCACGATACATATTTTTGGGGTGTGTGTGTGTGTGTGTGTGTGTGTGTGTGTGTGTGTCTGATCATTGCTAGCAAAACAAATTTCTTTGTTCTTAAAGTTGTGTCATTCTTTTTGTTACCCCACATCCTCAGCAAGTAAATCTTCTTCTCTGATACAACACCGACACTTTTTTTGTTTTGAGTTGTACCAAATCTTAGAGTGCAAATATTTGAAGGAACCAAGAGAAAAATTGTCTGGGAGAAGAAAAGGAAAGGAGAATAAAAGAGAGAAATTGTGGGGATGGGGGAAGGAAGAGAGAGAGAGAGAGAGAGAGAGAGAGAGAGAGAGAGAGAGAGAGAGAAGGAAGGATGGAAGGAAGGAAGGAAGGAAGGAAGGGAGGAAGAGAGAAAGACTCATAGACTTAACAGTAGACCAAAGAAAGAGCTTCTGTGTCTAGAGGGATGAAACTAAAGTGTTTATTTTTCTGATAAAATAGGAGTGCCTTTTCTCTCCCAGTTGTAGCCTAGTGACTCAGTTCAGTGAACTATATAATCCACTCTGGAGCTTAATTAGAAACAGTGTAGGCTGAGTGCAAGAGGCCACAATATATGTTGGATGAAAGCAGCCCAGACTTCCTGTGTAGAAAGAGCTGCTCCCGGGGATCCATCATACCCTTCCATCCTTCCCCTGCTCTAATGGTTTTGCTCTTGGCTTCTTGTCCCATTTGCGTTCAGTACAAGAGGCTTTATTGTTAGAGGGTTCCCTCCTGGGTCCAGATAAGAATGAGGAGTGATGCGTGGCTTCACACCTTTTTCTTGAAAACATTTCTTATAGTGCTTTGCAAATTCAGAGGGAAACAACACAGGGATCCAGCTGCTCCCAGTGTCTGTGAACTAAAATATTTCAGTAATTTCCTAAATGGTATCCTAATGACCTGAAAGAGTTAATGCTCAGTTTTTTCCCAGGGAGTAGCTAGTCCCACCAAGAGACCAGGGCTCAATAAAAATCAGATAATGGGCTATCAGAAATGAATCAAAATGGATTGTATGCATAGCATAATTGCATCCAGCTGCCCCTGCATTGGGGGGAGGGCAAGAAAGGTGGGGGTGCTTCTATGATGATGGAGAGCAGTTTATTTTGTGATTCAGAAACAGTAAGATGTCATTTTGGAAATGTTTGCTTTGACTTCCAACTGTGTATATGTGCCAAAACAATGACTATTATTTCAAAATTTATAGGACTCTATCAAGGTTCTGGAATAGAGTGAATTAGTGGAATTGTGGTTGTTGGATATGATCACATGGTGGAAAAGTGGATGGGTTTGAGTGATGGGTGGTCTCCAAAGTATTATTTGGGTGTGATCATAGAGGTTCTATGTTTTTATGCCTTTAGTTTATCTGGGGACTGGAGACAATCTTGTGCACCCTGACTCTCTCTCTCTCTCTTTCTTTGTGTGTGTGTGTGTGTGTGTGTGTGTGTGTGTTTGTGTGTGTGTGTGAAGGGATATTTATCTTGACATCCTAGCATTTTGTGATATGAATTCAATCAAAATGTAGAGCATAATGAATATTGTGATTTTCTCTGCACTGATAAGTAGAAGTTTAGAAATGTCAGTTGTGGAAGCATTGTGTAACAGATAGAGAGCCAGCCTCAGAATCAGCAAATCCTGAGCTTCATCCCACCTAGGAAACATACTGGTTGTTTACCCTGGGTAAACATTGAACTTCTTATTGGTCTAGACAACTAAGTTTATACATTGTAGAACAGTCAAAAATCTGCATCACTGGAGTAAATTTCCTCACAGATGAAATAATAGGTGTGGGCAAATTAAAAGAAAAATAAATGATAGCCTATGCATTTATGACTAAATTCTCTTTTAATGGAATTCATATCTTTCACTCTTTGTTCCCATCTAAGTCCTTTGAGGACCTGATTAGGGCCATGATTCAAGTCAGGTGGATGCACTCTTATTCTATGATTGTTTTTTAAATTTTATTTTATTTTAATATTTATTTTTCCCAATTATGTGTGAAAACAATTTCCACATTCCTCTTTCAAATTTTGGATTCAAATGTCCCTCTCTGTCCCCCATTGACAAGGCAAACAACTTGACACAGGTTATATATGTGTAGTCATGCAAAACACATTTCGATGTAAGCCATTCTGTGAAAGAGAACACAGACCAAAATAAAACAAAGCAAAACATGAAAAATAAAGAAATCAAAGAAAAAATATCATTGATCTGCATTCAGGTTCCACTAATTCTTTCTCTGGAGATGAACAGCACTCCTCATTATAAATCTGAGATAATGGTCTTAGATATCTGCATTGATGAGAATAGCTATTATTTACAGTGGATCATCATAAAATATTGTTGCTACTGTGTAAAATGTTCTCCTGGTTCTGTTCATTTCACTTTGCATAGTTCATATAAGTCTTCCCAGGTTTTTCTGATAGTATCCTTATAACACAACAGTATTCCTTCACAATCATTTAGAGCAACTTGTTCAGCCATTCATCAATTGATGGACACTCCCTCAATTTCTATTTCTTTGTCACCACTAAAATAGCTGTTGTAAATATTTTTGTACATATAAGTCATTTTCCTGTTAATTATTGTTATGTTTTTTGGCTTTTTGGAGGAGGGAAGGCAGAGCAATTGGGATTAAGTGACTTGCCTAAGATCACACGGCTAGTAAATGTTGTGTCTGAGGCTGGATTTGAAGTCAGGTCCTCCTAGGGCCTGTGCTCTATTCACTGTACCACCTAGCTGCCCCCTTTTAATTTTTTTAAAATTTTTTTGGGATATAGTCCTAGTAGTGGTGTTGCTTGGTCAAAGCGTATGCACAGTTTTGTAGCCTTTTAAGTCATGGTTCCAAATTGTTCTCCTGAATAGTTGAAGGAGTATACAACTTAACCAACAGTGCATTAGTGTTTTAATTTTCCCATGTACCCTCCAACATTTGTCATTTCTCTTTCCTGTCACATTAGTCAATCTGACAGGTGTGTGATAGTAGCTCAGAGTTGTTTTAATTTCTATTTCTAAAGTCAACACTGACTTAGAACATTTTTTTATGAATATAGATAGCTTTGACCACTTTGTCTGAAATTTGCCTGTTCATAACTTTGAACATTTATCAATTGAGGAATGGTTTCTATTTCTATAACTTTGACACAGTTTTCTATATATTTGATTAATGATGTTTTTATCAGAGAAACTTGTTATATTTTTTCCTCAGTAATGAATACCAACTGTTTATTTCCCTTTATCCTATTGCTCCCTGATTATATTCTCTTCCTCTCTCCTTTTCAGTCTACCCATTGTCAAAAATATTTTGCTTCTGATGTTTACCTCTCCCAATCTACCATCCCTTCCATCATCCCTCCCTTGTCTTTTCCCCTTCCCCTCCTACTTTCCTGTATGTCAAGATAGACTTCTACACCCAAATGAGTGTGCACATTATTCCCTCTCTGAGCCAATCCTAGTGGAAGTAAACTTCATGCATTTCCCCCATCTTGACTTTCACTGTAAAATATCTTAGATAGTAAAATATCAATCTCTTTAACATGAGATAATCTATCCCATTCTATCTCTCCCATGCCCATTTTCCCAATGCATGCCTCTTTCTAACCTCTTAATTTAATTCTTTTGAAAGATAATCATCTCTTTGTATTGAATGCACATCTGTACTTTCTGTCTATGTATACTCATTTTAACTGCCCTAATAATGAGAAAGGTTTTAAGTTACAAGTATCATTTTCCCATGTAGGAATGTAAACAGTTTAACCTCATTGAATCCCTTATAATTTCTCTTTACTGTTTACCTTTCTATGCTTCTTTTGAGTCTTGCATTTGAAAGTCAGTTTTTCTATTCATCTCTGGTCTTTTCATCAGGAATGCTTGAAAGTCCTCTATTTCACTGAATGCCCACTTGCCCCCTAAAGGAAATCACCAACTTTACTGGGTAGGTGATTCTTGATTGTAGTCTTAGCTCTTTTGCTCTCTAGAACATCATATTCCAAGCCCTCATATTGTTTAATATAGAAACCGATTGTTTCTTTTTGGTTGCTTGCAATATTACTCTTTGATCTAGGAGCTCTTTCTCACCCCTTAATTTAATTTATTTTTTAAAAGGTAATCATCGCTTTGTATTATAATATTATAAAGTAATGGTAAGTTTATATTATTAATTATATTATATAATTATTAATTCACATATTATATATAATTATTAACTGATATATGCATTATATATTTATGCAATAATAATTATATAATTTATTCTATTATTAATTTATAATCATCCCATTTGATTTTAATATTCCTGGGAGTTTTCATTTGGGGATCTGTTTCAGGAGGTGATTGGTAGATTCCTTTCATTTCTATTTTACTTTGTAGTTCTAGAATATCAGGGGAGTTTTCCTTGATAATTTCTTTCTTTCTTTCTTCCTTACTTTCTTCCTTTCTCTCCTCCTTCCTTTCTTCTTTTCTTTCTTTCTTTCTTTCTTTCTTTCTTTCTTTCTTTCTTTCTTTCTTTCTTTCCTTTAGGGAATGAGGAAGGCAGGGCAGTTGGCATTAAGTGATTTGCCTAAGGTCACACAGCTAGTAAATGTTAAGTGTATGAGGCTGGATTTGAACTTAGGTCCTCCTGACTCCAGGGCTGGTGCTCTATTCACTGTGCCACCTAGTCGCACCCTCCTTGATAATTTCTTGATAAGTGATGTCTAAGCTCTTTGTTATCATTTACTTTGTACATATTTTGTATTTGAACATTATTCAGACATCAAAGCAGAGGAACATGGTAGGTATGATCTGGCTTTAACACATCATAGCTAATGAACTATGGAGAAAACCAGGAGTGAAGTCTCTTCTCCAAAAAAAATGCTCAAAAAGAAGATCAATTGGTTATGCATTGAGGGTGAAAAATGTCCACTGGACAGTCTGTGGTCTTCATTTGATACTTTTCCCACATCAAGAAAAAGCACAGGTCATAATATATTGGGAAGACTTACCCAACAAAGTAGGCAGACATGGATGACTTCTGTTGGACCTTTAGAGGTAACCATAAAATGAATGACTTCATGGATTGATAAATCTTAGAATTCCAGAAATTTAGTATTGGAAGATTTCTCCACAGTCATCTTACTCAAAGCTGTACTTGATAAATAACACCCATTAAGTTACTTGATAGTGATACCAAACATATAAGCTTGAAGATTTCCAATGGAGAGGTGAACACAGAGGTTGGAGTTTCACTACTCCTGAAGGCAACTTTTTTATTTTTAGAAAAATTTCTCCCTCCTGACATTAAGCCTTAATACACCTCTTTACAGTTTTTATCCATTGCTTCTGGTTTTATCCTCTGAGACTAGAGCAAGTTTAAAACCTCTGACATGTTCACCCTTCAAAAATGTGAACACATTGTCATGTCTTCCCAAGTCATCTTATCTCTGGGATAGACCATCTTTAGTTTCTTCAATATTATATTTTTGGACTCACCATTGGGTCTTGGTGGCTATACTCTGGCTACTCACCAGCTTATCCAAAAGCATAGGGATCAGACCTCTGATTCCAATCCATTAAAAGAATTTCTGGGTAAGAAATCTCTTTCCATTACAATTCAACAACTTCTCTGAACCTTGTGACTTTGGAGAGTAATTTGAAACACAGAGACATTAAATGATTTGCCCAGGGTGAAGTAACCAGTTTGCATCAGATAGGGAAATTAGACCTATGTCTTTCTGCTTTGGGGGACAACCCTCCTTCCACTATATCAGTGGTGTCAAACTCAAATAGAAATGGAAACCACTAAATAGTACATAAGCTTCCTTTTGAAATACATAATGACTTAGAAAACCAAATATTAAAAGTATTTATGGGAGCCAAGATGGCGGCATAGGAGCAGCAACATATCACAGCTCTCACATAGCCACCCCAAAATACCCATAAAATATGACTCCAAACTAATCCTAGAATTCCAAAACACACACAAATATACTTTCCACTAAAGTCAGCTCGGCTACGAGGAACCATATCAGCACTGAGAACCGAAACCAGCCTGGCCTGAAGCCCTGGCTGAGCCCTGGGGGTGGCCAGCCGGGAGGAGCCTCGGAGCCTGGGATTAGCGGCAGCTGCGGAGCAGTGTTCAGAACTAGGTCAGTGGGCCTTACGAAATCAGGGGAGGAAAGTAGTCCAGCCGAAAGGCCTCCAGGGCTGGAAAGCGAAAAGCAGAAGTTTTGCACCAGCCTCTGTGTTGCAGCTTCTGGGCC
>JAQQSU010002865.1:0-14547 GCA_028627135.1 Pseudochirops cupreus
AAAAAAAAAAAAGAATGAGAAGATAGTGAAGAGAAAAAAAAATAAGTGAAACACTGCTTACAACCAGGAAAATTTTTATGAGTTTTTAAATGACTGTTTAGCAAAGTAGTCTTAAAAACGAGACAAGGAAAGAACTTGTCATATTACCGTTATCAGTTTTTGCTTTATTATTTGGACCTATTATTTTCCTGGAGAGGTTATTTCCTCCACCAGTGCTTATTGGTGACTTCTCTCTAATTTAGTTTCCTATAGAGTTATGTGGAGACACTGAAAGATAGAATGACATACCCAGGGTTGCCCAGCCAGTATGTGTATGTGTCAGAGACAAGATAAACCAAGACATCCCAGCTCCATGACTGCTGTTAGTCTAGCCAAATCCAATGAAATTCATATTAATACATAAAGTGCTATATTCAGACTCAAGAAATCAATTGCAAAAGTATAGGAATGAGGGGGCGGCTAGGTGGTGCAGTGAATAGAGCACTGGCCCTGGAGTCAGGAGGATCTGAGTTCAAATCCAGCCTCAGATACTTAACACTTACTAGCTGTGTGACCTTGGGCAGGTCACTTAACCCCAATTGTCCTGCCCTCTCCCCTACACAAAGCAAAAAAAGTAAAAGTGGAAAAAAAAGTATAGGGATAGGGAAATAGGACTTAGGCAAAAATGTGAAAACCATAGGAGGATTTAAGTAACTGTAAGTCATCAGTATAATGGAGCCACTGAAAAAGCTAATGCAGTCTTAGCACTGTTAACAGAAGTCTAATGTCCAGAGTTGGACTAGATGACCCTTCCAACTCTAGAGCTATGATTCTTTGAATGAAAAAGGTTATTATGCCCTGGGCAGACCAGATCTGAGATTTTGTCCAATTTTGGGTGCCAGAACATTTACAAGGACAATATCATGCTGGAGAGCATCAGGAAGAAAGCAATGACTGGGTGGGAACTTAATGGGAGCTTAAAACTATGGCATAAAATATCAGTTGAAGGCAGTTTAGATATTTAGCCTGGAGAAGAGAAGACTTAGGGTGAACAACTATCATGTGAAAAAAAGATTTAATTTGTTTTGCTTGACCCAGAACAAAACTAGGACCAGTGTATAAAAGTTGCAGAAAAATTGGTTTCATCTTAATTTGAATAAAAGTTCTCAAAAAATGTATTGGGCTGTCTCAGTTACTAGTGAATTCTCTATTATTCTCTATTATAGAATCTGTTATAGTTAGGATTCTCTGTTATCTAGAGGTTCTTGAATTGTATTACATCTAAATTGTATTTAATTCCATTATCCTTTAGATGAGGTTATACCATACATTTAATTACTTCTAGTTGATTCTGATTTGTGAGTTTTATCTTTTGTATTCATTAACATCTTTATTTATGAGAATGTAAGATTTGTACCCTTCTCTCATAAAAAATTAAAAGTAAGCAAATACACAAAACACATTTTTAATTGGCTATTTTGGGAATCATCTTTTTTTGAAGTAACAAATTGTAAAAAGGTAGGCAGTGCTCAGAAGGAAGAAGAATAAAATGTCAGAAAGGGAAGATGTATGTTGGTGACACAATGTTGAACTTTAACAGAAAGACCAAGTTTGGATCCTGCCTCAGACTTTATGTAAATCTGGATAAGCCATCTAACTCTCTCAACAGTAGTTTCCTCACTGCCCACTCATAGCTTAGGGCAACACTATCCTTCCCAGTCCCTCAGGCTCAAAACCTAGGTGACATGCTGGATTTCTTACTATCTCTCATCCTTCATATTCCAAACTGTTGTCAGGGCCTGTTGATTTCACCTTAGCAACATTTCTCAGTCCTCAGACACTCTGATACAGGCCCTCATCACCTCACGCCTGGATTATTTGCAGTCACTTACTAGTGGGTCTGCTTGCCACAAGTCTCTCCTCTAATCCATTCTCCATTCAGCCACTAAAGTGATTTTCCTAAGACACAGGTCTGACCATGTCACTCCTCTGCTCAATCTCCAGTGGCTTTCTGTTGCCTCCAGGAGCAAATAACAAAATGCTCTGTTTGGCATTCACAGCCCATTAACCTAGCATTTCCCTACCTTTCTTATCTTCATATACTACTCCCTATCATATAATCTGATCCTCCTGGCTGTTCCACTAACAAGCATTCCATCTCTCAGTCCCCAGCATCTTCTCTGGTTGTCTCCCATGCCCTTAATTCCCCCTATCTGTGCCCCCTGGCTTCCCTGGCTTTTTTGAGTCCCAGCTAAAATCCTATCTCCTACTGGAGACCCTTCCCAACTCCTCTTAATTCTGGTGTCTTCCCTCTTAGATTGTAAACTCCTTGAGGGCAGGGACTTTTTTGTATCTCCAATATGTAGCACAGTGCTTTGCACATAACAAGTGCTTAATAAATGTTTATTGATTATCTGACTCTGATGGAGTAGTAATAGAATCCACCTTACGCATTTATGGTGACGATCAGAGAAGATGATGCATTTAATGTATGATACAAATAATATGATAACATGTTTTCAGACATTAAAGCACCCTATAAATGCTAGCTACAAATAGCATAAGAGTGTCTGGGAGCCAAGGTGCAAGTGGCAAATAGGAAAATAGAGAAAGAATGGCAGAAACATGTAGAAATCTGAAAGTAGTTCACTTTATAGTCTAAAATCCTAGTTCTAGCTTTAATTCTGTTTAGTTACTCCTTTACAGTTCAGTCCAGGGTGTCAGTGGGTAGAACTATTGGCTATTCCTTTGCCATTTACCGTATGTTCTAACATAATGCTCTACACATCCTTGATTCTCAGCAATCAGAGATTCAGAGAAAGGGAAATAATTTTCAAGTTTAGCCTTTTAAATGGTTGGATATAGAAAAAGATCATTGGATATGGGAAAAGAATAATATTACTATATACGTTGACTACAACTATGCAAGGCAAATTATATAATAATATTTTTAATAGTCATAAAATTTGGAAAAATGCCCAGAAGAGGATCTAGGAGTATTTTCTCAATGTTAACATCTACATTTTAAAATACAATTTGTAAATAATAGTGTTTACAGTTTTGTGTGTAATCATTTTTCATTTTTGTGTATTCACGTGTATTTGATAGTAACTAAGTTTGGAATAATTTTTTAAACTAACTAAAGTAACAATACAGATTTTTTTTTAAAATAGCAAATATGAGAAAACACAATGAATTAGTTACATTTTACGTATTAGAAAGTTTTCCTTTAATTGTTTTCTTTTTAGCCCACTTTTGACTGGGCAGATTTTAGAGAGAATTGCCACAGAGTTTAACCAGTTACAATTTCATGCTGTTCAAAGCAAAGGAATGCCTCTTTTGGATAAAGTGAGACCAGTAAGTATCATTTTGATTTTCATGGGTTTAGGAAATTTAAGACATTAAATGTATTTAAGAATGCGCTTAGTTGAGTTTATTAATTCCCTAATGATGCCTCTAGAGAGGAACTGTGGTGTGTAAACAGAATCCATGCTTGGATTTAGAAGACCTGGCTCCTCATTTTAGTCACATTGCTTAGTACACTTGATCTTTAGCAGGTGATTTAACTATATGGCACAATGTGTTAGACATGGAATCAGAAAGAGCTGAAATCAATCAGTCTTGCCTCAACATTAACTGTCTGTGTGATCCGAGGCAAGGCACTTAACTTTTTTTCAGCCTCAACATCCTCATCTTTGCATATCTTAAAGAACTTGGTAAATTCCAGCAGTTATTATTATTACTAGCCTCTTGAAGCTTTTGAAAAAATGGAGATTCTACTTGTTCTCCTGAACCCCAAGTGGCTGTTAGGATTAAATGATATAGTGTATATGAATTTTTTTAAAAAATTATAATGCACCATACAAATATATGAAGAACAAATTTTATGTAACAGTTACATATCATCGAAAAAGTGGCCAACTTTAGTTTTTGAAAGTTCTTGACCAAATCTTTCAATCTATAATGATTCTTTTTTTTTAAAATTTTGCTCTTCCCTCTATTTTGTATGTGAAATTCTTGTTTGTTTTTCCAGAAATTTGAGTAGCATTGTCGACTTTGGCTATATTATGGTTTCTTGGGGTAAGAAGCATTGTAAAAAAAAAATCATTGTAACCCAGAGGTTTGAGGCCTTGTATTTTGCTATTTTTTTCTTTCTTATAGCGTATAGCAGGTATTACAGCCATGTTGCAACAATCACTGGAAGGTCTTCTGTTAGAAGGTCTCCAGACATCTAATGTTGACATAATACGTCATTGCTTGAGGACTTATGCTACAATCGACAAGACACGAGATGCAGAAGCCTTAGTTGGACAAGTATTAGTGAAACCATACATTGATGAGGTATGTGCCCTATGAAATTTTTTATTTGGAAAATTCACAGATACAGTTGTCCCCTGACATTCATGAGGGTTAGGGATGTAGGACCTCCGCAAATATGGAAAACCTAATTACTCTAGGCCTCTCTAAACTTTTATTTTTAATAATCTGATCTTATTTATTTAACGCACAAGCCAAGTAAAACAACATATTGCACCCATAAAAAAGTTGCAGTTTCTGTATGAGGGAAATTAGTATCTTGCACACTGTGCAGTCTTCACAGCAGCTGATGTAGCTGCAGCACCTACTTCATAGATTTCCTTCTACAAAAAGCACAAGATACAAAGATTACTATGAAAGTCATGTGACTGAGTCTTAATGGCAGAAAGATAGAGAGTTCGTAAATGTAACTGTTTATAATAAATTTATGTATATATACTTATGGTAGTAAATAATAAAATAGTTATACATTTATGACTTACTAATTTTTTTAAAATTTTCTGTACATATGTGTGTCATCTGTGATTTTCTGCAGTTTTCTACAAATCTCCAAAAATTTCCGTTTAATTATTGATGGCCAACCCATGAATAACCAAAACCATGAATGTCAACATATGACTGTCTAGAAAAAGGAGAGTTATAACATCTCCCATTCAAAATACAGCTAAAAATCAATGATAGTTAAAAAGAGATGTTTTATTCAACCAAAATGATATCACAGAGTTTGCGCTTTAGATCCATTCCCTTAATTTATCATTTCCTGGAGCCTCTCTCAAGGGTGTCTTTTTTTTTTATTTTTGTTACAATACTAAGAATTATATCTAAACTACAGAAGATTAGAAAAAGTACACATTAGAAAGGACTTCTTATTGCAGACATACTGACATTGAAAAATAACAGTTCATAGCAAGGTAAGCTGAAGAAAAACTATTAAAAACAAATGCACAAATTCAAAAGAGTGGGTGGTCTGAGAGCTTAATGTGGGCACAAGTAGCTTAACCCACCTCAGTAGGTCCTGTGAGTACCATTGCTTTCCAGACAATTGGATTTGATATTCATGTTGATAACTGAGAAGTAAAAAGCCATTCAATCTTCTCACTTTAAGGCCACATTATGTTTGGTATCATCAGCTTATTACATTTTGGAGAGATTTCTGCTGGAAATGGTTAAAATAAAAGTTTGGGTGTTTGTATGGTAAAACCTCAACTTAGAAAACTCTTTTATCTCTTAATGACTCATTTCATAATAGTTTTGGAGAGCTGAAGTTTTCTATTATTGGGAACCTGAGCCAGCACTTCTCACATATACCTGTCTAAAATACAGTTTCCAGTAAAACTACAGTAAATTCATAGTTAGTCAGAGTAGTTGGATAAACAAAGGTATTTCCATAAGAGGAGCATAGTGTAGTGGGAAAAGTTCTAGACTTGAATTCACCTGTTCTGGTTAATTTCACTTTTGCCACTTACTGGCTATGAACTTAGGCATCTTATCTAAAATCGAGTTTTAATTTCTTCAGAATATAAAAAATATTATGAGACCTGCCTACCTCACAGAATTGTTGTGAGACTCAAAAGAGATAATGATTGTGAAACTTTGAAGGGCTGTATAAAAGTGTGATACATTTCTATATCTTTGCAGTAATTGCATTATTTGTACTATGCCAATTAACTGCATTTATTACAATTTTTTTTTTTTTGGTGAGGCAGTCGAGGTTAAGCGACTTGCCCACAGTCACACAGCTACTAAGTGTCAAGTGTCTGAGGCGGCATTTGAACTCAAGTCCTGACTCCAGGGCCAGTGCTCTAACCACTGTACCACCAAACTGCCCCCCACATTTTCTAAAAAGGCAATAAAAGTACTTAAGACTAAGCTACACATAATTTAATTTTTTTAACTCAAGAAGTACTTCAACATTTTATAATCTCAAATTGCCAATATAAACATCAGTTATTGTATGATACCAAAAATGTTGGTTAGGCTGAATTGTATTGAACCTGTAAACTAATCTTAGGAATATATATACATACATATATATATATATAGATATAGGTATAGATATATAGATATAGATATATATATGTATGTATTTTTTTAAGTAACTGTGTGTCTGTATATGTGTGTATATATATATATATATATATATTTATATGTATATATATATCCATATATTTCATCACCTTCAAAACCAAAATTCTCCCTAGTACTTAAACGGAGTTGGCAGTAGGTTTTCCCTTCTCAGAGGTCTTCCAGCACAGGTTGGGTAGCCATTTGAAGATATGATAGTAGAGTGGATTCTCTTTGGGTAGCAGTTGGACTAAGGACTACTAAATAATAATAGCTCATTTATCTAGCACTTTCTAGTTAACTAAGAGAGCTCTTTTCTCACATGAATCTTTGTGCTAACAATCTGTATTCTCTCTGTCTCCCAGCCAACATCAAGCTAAAGTTGTCTTCAGTCTCTCATCAGCTGCCTTTATTAGAGCAGCCCATTCTCCAGCATGATTTAATTCCCAATTCTTTATGACTGGATAATCCTCATTTAAAACAAAGTGAACAAAAAAATAAAAATAAAAAATAAAACAAAGTAAACAGTCAGATGCTTCCATAGCAGTTCTTTGGATCTAAGCAATAAAAATAGCATTTTAAGAACCATTTAAAATAAAATCATGTACCACATTAGCAGAAACAAATGAGATTTTCTCTTGTTCTGCTTGTTTCCTCTTACATTCTCTTTCATAATTTATAAGGAGAGAAATGGTGGTTGATTTCAAGCAATTTCTTTATCAGTAAGTCTGAATCATTTTATTTCCTAGGATCATAGATTTAGAGCTAGAAGAAACCTTAGATGCTACCTGGACATCTCCTCTTTTCAGTTCAGAAAGCCAGAGAGATGAAGTCATTTACCCAAGGTCACATAGGTCACAGGTAGTGAGTGACAGAGGGAGAATTGGAACCCAGGGGTACTGACTCCAAGGCCAGGGTTCTTTCCACCGTACCATACTACTGTCTCTAGATTTTGTGTCAGTTATTCATTTTATTATAGAACTGAAAATAGAGTATTTATTCAAACAGCATTGACTACAAAGGCCAAAACAAAATAATCCTCTCCCTCAAATAGCTTCTATTGAGAAGAAATAACATGAACATAGATAAGTACATAGCAGGGTAGAATGTGGAGTTGGCAGACCTTTGATTTCATTGGCCTAAGGAACTTTTATTGTGGAAATTCCTCCCATCAGTATCATAGATCAGCAACTTATTCATCACTTGGTGTCTTAGATGCCTGCCTGATTAAGAGATTAAGAGATTTGCCCTTGTTCACACAGCTAGTCTTCCTGATTTTTGAATCAGTCAGTTCATCACTAGCAGCTCCAGGTTGCCTCTTAATACAATAGAAAAAAATGAAAGAATATAATATAAAAAATAATTTTGTGGGGGGAGAGTACTAACAACTGAGAAGGTCTAAAAATACTCCTTAGAGTATTTAGCTCTTGAGCTGGGCCTTAAAGGCAACTAGGTTTTCTGTGAGGAGGAGGCTTATTCTCAGATATGGGCTATAGACATGGAGATAAGAGCTAGAACGTCTTGTGCTAAAAACATCAACTAAAATGTAAACTTCTTGAGGGCAAGAACTGTCTTTATTACATTTGTATTCCCAAGGTTTGATTAGCACAGTTCCTACTACCTATAAAGCACTTAATTAAATTCTCTATCTCTCTTCTGTCAGTCTTTCTACAAAGTAGATTGGAGCCCTTTTGTGAAAGGCTTCAAATATCAACCTGGATAGAAGGGAGTTTGCATTTTATTCTAGGGCTTTGGACTTTCAAGCAAATGATTGTGTGTGTTAATGGGTCATCTCTTTTGTTCTAGGCACTATTCTAGACCTTGTTCTAGGTACTGTGGGCACAAATGAAAAAATAAAAGTCATTTCTGCCCTCAAGCTTATCTTCTTTTGTGCTCCTGTGGAGAATGTGGGATAAGGAGTTATGGTCACCCTGTGTTTTAGAAATAACAATTTGGTAGGTGATGGATTATAGGAGGATAGAAATTGGAGGCTGGGAGACTAATTAAGAGGCTGCTCAACTAGTCTAGGTAAGATGTGATGAAATCCTGAGCTAGTTGTTGTGGCAAAATCAACACAATTTGGCCACTGATTGGATATAGGGAGTGACAAAAAGGGAAGAACCTAAGCTTGCAAACCTGAGTGACTAGAAGGAGGTCAGGAAGATTGAGGGCTAAAGCAAGGACATCAGATTTAGCAATTAAGGAATCTTTGGTAACCCTGCTGAGAGTAGTTTCAGTTGAATGATGAGGTCAGAAGACAAAAATTAAAGGAGTTGGGAAATAAGGAAAGGAAACAAAGGCAAAGCAAACATTTAACTTTTTCTGTAATATGTATTGTTAAGGGACCTCCTGAACTTATCTTCTTGAGTTGCCCTATTTTCTAGATACACTGGACCCGAGAGTATGCTGGAGGCCCCAAACATGTTAAGGACAAAGCCCCACCTTGAGCTGACATAATTTGTTGTTTGCACCCTAAGCTGGATTCCATGTGTGTCCTTAGAAGTCAAGACAGGTGCTGATCAGTCTGCACCACACTGAGAAACTGTTTTGTGTGGCTGGGACCCTTGTACATAAGCAGACTATCCTATCTTCATGGTCTAGCAGTTCCCAAGGGAAAAGAATCCAACTTTTGCCATTGCTTTTCCCTGTAAACTTAAAATATCCAAGGCTTTCCCTGAACCACTGAGCTCCTTGGTATAAGAAATTCCCACATGTATGTGCCTTTCTCTTGTAATAAATCTGTGTCTCATGGACTTGTGATATTATTTTAGTTAACAGCAAGAAAGATTGCAATCGAAATTAAAGGAATATTTTAGGTTAGGAATATCTTTAGTAAGATATTAAACTAATCATAAACATAACCATTAAACTAATCAAAAAAACTTTTTTTTCTATACTCACTCCATAATTTCTTTTTTCTATTTCCTTGTCCCTCTATAATCGAATAAACTTTTTTTCTGAATGGGGATGGAAGAAACAGGGTGAGATAATCACAAAATCATTCCCCGAGTAGGAAATTTGCAATGGAACATGATTCCCTGGATCAGTACCTCACCCATTATTTTCCTATCAGAGTCACCAAGAGGCATAACGTAAAAGAGAAGCAACTGCATGACATTTATTTCTGTGGGGTCAAAATTGGCCACTTGATGGGATAATGTTATTTTTATAGCTAGTCTAAGAAACATTGTGTTCTAACTGTTATATTTATTGATTTGGGGGAGAAGGGTTAGATTCTTTTTAAGATTGTCACCATTTTTTTGTGTTGGAAATACATCTCCATCTATTTAAATGCTTTATATTATTACTTTTGCTGACAGGTGATTGTAGAACAGTTTGTTCAGACTCATCCAAAAGGCCTTCAAACCATGTATAATAAGTTGTTGGAGTTTGTTCCTCACCATTGCCGCCTTCTTAAAGAAGTCACTGGAGGGGCCATCTCAAGGTACTGTAACTTTTTTAGCTTGCCCCACAGTTTCGTTGTCATAGTTGGATTAGGTGGTTTCAAGCTGTAAAGTACTCTTTACAATTTGCAATTCTGTCATTTACCATTCAGTTTGCTTCCTTTCCTTCTTTCTAAATTCTAAAACCTGTATTTGAATATTAAAATTCCTTGAGAGTCTGTCTAAATTAAATACAAATTTAAAACTGCTACATATTATTTACATACTTAGATTTTTGCTATTTAAAAATCTGAGGTAGTCAATATTTTTATTGGCCCTTCAATTATTAGTTATTATTTCTGATAAAAGACTTTAACTGAGACCAGTTTTTTAAATCACCTTTATACAAAATAACAGCAGCAATCTGCTGAATTTGGGATGAGAATTTGCTAGAAAATCGACTTATAAAATTATCTCACCCATTAAACAGCTAGCCGAGTGCCCCTGGGCAAATCCCTTAACCTCTCTGCTTCATTTCCCTCATCTGTAAAACGGGGGTAATAATGGTACTTACTTTTCAGGGTTGTTGTAAGGATCAAAAGATGATCATTGTAAAGTACAGTGCCTGGCACACAGGAAGTGCTAGATAAATGTATTATTATTGTTGTCATTACAGTGTCGCCTGTCTTGTTTCATGTTTATCTTCTGTACACACAAGGAATGATTTAAACATTGAATGTTTAAATTCTGAGGGGGTATTTTATAAGATCATATAATTTAAAGCTGAAAAGGACTGGTGAATATCTAATCCAACCCCAGTATTTTACAGATGAGAAAATTGAGGCCTATAGAGGTTAAGTGATGTTTGCTCCATTTTACATAACTAATAAGAAGCTAAAACTTAGATTATCATTTATAAAATAAGATTTTATTTATGTTAATATACTGTCATTTGGAATGAACTATTAATAAGTGGTAGTAATGACTGATATAAAATACTTCTAAAGCTGGCAAGGCTTAAGTTTTATTCTCTGAAGACTATAGATTGACTTATTGACTATCTACTAGCATTTTCGTTATATGCTTTTAATTTATTTTTAGTGTTTCATTTGTTACTCTTTCCATAAATTTTAATTCCTTCTTTTCATTTTTATTTATTTTAGTATCCAAAGCCAGAATAACAAAATCCACCTTTTCTCTTTAGCTTCTAAATTTCTTAATTTTTCATCTATGTTCAATTAAAAATGTAATACTTGGAAAATGGCTGCTCCTTTCCCCCACCCCACTTTTTGTATTAGTACCTGTAGAAAGTGCCACCATTTCTGCTAAGCTGGAATATTATGAAGAAAAAGGATGGAATTTTGGCACAATACTTTAGCACTGTTGTCAAAATGTTAACAAACCCTATTTTAGGAAAATAGTTTTAGCCATAAGACATTTATTTTCCAATTTGCTAAAATAAGTCCAATTTTCCTCTTTTTGCTTGGAAAATACCAAACTAAAACAAAAAACTCATTAGACAGCAACTCAGTGTCCAGATTGTGATGGTTGCTGTTTATATAAAAGATAATAGAGTTTCAGAAAAAACTGTACATTGCTCTTTATTTAGAGAACTTGCTAATTAGAAACACTGTGTGAAAGAAATTTGAATCTGTTCTTCCTTATTTCTTTAAGGACAATACCTGTCAGAATTTTGCTTGAAGTACTTACTGGTGCATTGGCTTTTAAAGCTGGATAACCTGTAGCATATTTGTTGATTTGAAGGAAAGACATAGCAGATAGCCATGGTGTAGTGGCCAAAACACTGGATGTGAAGACACATCTGGAGTTTGAATTCGAGTTATGTTATGACCTTGGACAAATGAGTGAATCTTTCTGGACCTCACTTTCCTCATTCACAAAATGAGGAGGTTGAAGGAGATGATCTCTCTGGTTTCTTCCACTTCACATCCTATAGTACTCTGAATTAATAGCAGTTTGAACAAAAAAAATCTGTTTTTGTAGTGGGCCTGTATATTTTCTAAGAAAATGTAACAACAAAGGAAATTTTCAGGGTATGAAATGGTAATGACATTCCTAAAAGTTTTTCAAGTTCCTACCCTACATCAGTCACTGGCTTGCCACACAATCTGGATTAAGCAGTTAGGACTCTTGAGCCTAAGGTTGTAAAGTAATAAGAGGGTTAGGGGACAGACTAAAACTGTCATATTTGAGAATAAGGGTGTGACTGAAGAGCCAAACTGAGATTAGGGGAGAGGGGCCAGAGTACTTGCAATGGGAGGTTAGAGAGAGATGTAAACTGAGTTCTAGAGTGAAGGACATTTAGTAGAAGCATCATTGTAATACTTGCTTTTTGTATGAAGAAGAGACATTCTAAATTTGAATATGCTAAACTGGAATTTTGCCTTTATCTCATAGTGAAAAAGGTAATACTGTTCCTGGATATGATTTTTTGGTGAATTCTGTGTGGCCAGAAATAGTGCATGGTTTAGAAGAGAAACTACCTTCATTATTTAATCCTGGGAATCCAGATTCATTCCATGAGGTAATTTTTTTTTTTAAAAATTAAATATTTTGATGCTTCTCACAGTTCCATTTTGAGGGTCAAGGATTGAAAAATTACTATGTCCTTCATTTCATTTTCTGAGTGCTGTGGCTCATTAAAAGAAAAAAGAAAGAAGAAACCTTGCTATCATATACATATCATATACATCTATTGTTAAATGTGCAGTTATGTAAAAGTTTTTATCTAGATTTAGATGTCTAATACTTTGGAGGAGTAGAAACAATTGTAATTTGACCATTTGTAGTATAAATCAGATAACATAAAAATCAAGTATGTGTAAGTATAAATTAAGTTCCATAAACTTTTTTAAAGAAATCCACAGGGGGGCTAGGCGGTGCAGTGAATAGAGCACTGGCCCTGGAGTCAGGAGGACCTGGGTTCAAATCTGGCCTAAGCCACATAACACTTACTAGCCGTGTGACACTGGGCAAGTCACTTAACCCCAACTGCCGTCCAAAAAGCAAAAAAAAAAAATCCACCATTTCCTTAAGTATTTTGAATTTTTAGGGGAAGCATTTCATTTTAATATATTTAAATGACCTTCAACAGCTAATACCTTTTAGAATTGATTTTCAGATTTGGAATTTTGTGAAATGTTATGAGATTAAATGAAGAAGGTAAATTATATATTATTATAGAAACAAAAATGTTGCCTTGTTACCCAACTGTAAATCATTATCAAGAATGGTAATCCAAGCTGGTACTAGGAATTCCTCAAAACGTATTAAGACTAAAATTATAAAAGGCCTGGGATCAGTTACTTAGTATTACAATTTTAGTAACATAATAGTATCCGTAAAAATGAAGAGGCATTTCCTGACTTAGATCATAGAAGTATAGTATCTGAGTTGGAAGGAACTTCAGAGGACTTTCAGTACAACCCGTACCTGAACAAGAAGAATACCCTCTAATAATGATGATGATGATAATAATAACTGAAATTTCACTAGAACTTAGGGCTTGCAAAACACTTTATAAATATCTCATTTTATCCTCACAACAAATGTGGGAGATAGGTGCTTTTGTTATTATTATTCCCATTTTACAAATGAAGAAAATGTGGCCAACTAAATTTGAGTGACATGCCCAGGGGGATGCCGTTAGGAAATGTCTGAGGCTAGATTTTAACCTAGATCGTTCTTGACTCCAGGTCCAATCTCTGTCCACTGAAACTCCTAGCTGCCCACTACAATAAAGGATCATTAAAACATTTCTTGATTTCCATCCCATCCCATTTTTTAATGGCTCCAGTTGTTAAGAAGGTTTTTTTTGGTTTGTTTTTCCTTTCATCAAGCTGAAAATTAACTGTAGTGTCTACCTGCTTCTAATTTTGCCTTTTGGTGTCAGTTAGAAGAAATCTAATCCCTCTTCCAGATGAAAGTCCTTCAGATACTTGAAAGCAGCTATGAGGTCTCCCTCTAAGTTTCATCTACTTCAGATTAACCACCTCCAGTTCTTTCAGCCAGTCTTCATATGACGGATTATTAAGGTCCTTTACCATCCTGGTTGCCCTCTCTTGGACAGTGTCTAACTTATCAGTGTCCTTCTTAAAATGTTATTTAGAATTGCATTCAATACTCAAGATGTTGTATGACCAGTGCAAAATTCAGTAAGGCTGTCATTATCCCCCTCCTGAACATTATGCTTCTCTTAATGTAGTCTAACATCACAGTAGCTCTTTTGGGTGCTGTATCACATAGTTGACTCATTGAGCTTACAGTCTAAAGCCAGCTGACCTTTTTCAGATGAGCTATTGGTCATGCTTTTTTGCCCATCTTGTACTGGTAAAGGCTTTTGTTTTGTTTTGGTTTGTCTTAACATAGTATAATGCTTTACCTTTGTCCCTTTTAAATTTTATCTGATTACATTTTGGATCTTAACTCTCTCCTAACGTTAACTATTCCTCTTAGCTCTGTGTTACCTGCAAATGTGATAAGCACACCTATCCAAGTCGTTGCTTAAAGTGTTAAGTGACATGGAGCCAACATCAAATCACTGGGGCACTCTATTATCAGTCATTTTCTAAGCTGACAAAACCATCAATAATAACTCTTTGAGTTCAGTCATTCAAACAGCTTCAAATCCACCTGACTATAGCCTCCAGCCCTCCATATTTTCTACAAGAATAGCACCACAGACTTTTGTCAGATACTTTGCTAAAAATATACCAAAGTTAAACATTCTTCTGATCTCATTCTCTAGTACTACGGTCAAAAAATGACACAAGGTTAGTTTGGT
>JAQQSU010002866.1:0-14547 GCA_028627135.1 Pseudochirops cupreus
ATGTGTAGAGGACAATTATCCACTAATTAATAAATCATTTCTTACTAAGAATAATTATTAAGAATTTCATTATATATAATATAACTTGAGAGAAATAGCAGAGATAAGTGTCAAATCTTATACTTAGGTTAAAAAAAATAGTACAAGTAAAAGAAAGGGGAGATCTGAAACAGATATAGGAATACTATTGCACAACAAAATGGTTAGGAGTTGGTAGTTAGATAAAGCAGAAAAAGGGAGGGGTTAATGCTTTCTTAGGTTTCATGAAGAGAAACATAGTATTCAGAACAAAGAAAATGATACTGCTTCTGGAAAGTGCAGTGGATAAAGTGCTGGACCCACAGTCATGAAAACTGGATATCAAATCCAGCCTTAGATGCTTACAAGGTGTATGGTCCTAGATAAGTCATTTAACCTCTGTCTTCCTCAGTTTTATGATCTGCAAAATGGGAATGATACTCGTACCTACCTCCCAGAGCTTTTGTGAGGTTAAAATGAGATGTTCTTTTAAAGTGAAAACCTTAACATGCTATATAAATGTTTGTGATGATGACAACTGTTTCACTAACATTCTCGACAATATCTAGAATACTATGGTGATTTCTGAGCATCACATTTTGAAAGCAAGGCAGATAAACTAGTGGGATTCTCAATAAAATTAAGTAGGATGGCAAAGGGTCTCCAGAATGTGCCATGTTGAAGACTGGATGAAATAACTGGTAATTTTTAGCCTCTCTAAGAAAGTCTGTGGGCCAGGGAAATAGATGATAACTATTTTCAGGTTTTTGAAGATCTTTCATAAAGAATAGGAATCAGGGAATGGTGGGTGGCACAGTTGATAGAGCACTGACCCTGCATTTAGGGAGACCTGAGTTCAGATGAGTCCTCTGACAATTAACTGTGTGACTCTGGACAAGTCACTCAACCCTGATCGGTAATAAAAATAATAATAATAATACATTTTAAAAGACGAGGAGGAGGAGGAGGAATAAGATATGGTTCCCTAAGCATCAGGGGGAAGAACTAGGAATAATGGATGAAAGTAGTGTACAGGAAAAATATTGCTCCTGATATAAGAAAAACATTTTCCTAATAATTAGATATCTAGAAATAAAATGGAATGTTTTGAAAAGTTAATGTGTTCCTTTTCATTGGGGAACTTTAACCAAAGGCAAGAAAATTATTTGTTTGGCACAGAGTCGTGTAATGTTAATGAAATATGAAGATCTTCCCGACCATTAATAGGTCTTTGTGAGCTGCTTTGAATTCTGGCCCAGCTCACAAGGAACCTGGGTCACAAGAAGCTTGAGTCACATGGAGCTCAGTGTGGGAGCAGCAAGCATAGAACAAAGAGAAAGAAAGAGCCTGAGCAGGCAGAGAGAAGAATGTTGCCTAGAGGAACTTGTTCTATGGGGAAGTCTGACAGAAAGAAGTTTTAAGATGATGGCACTCCATGGGTTAGTAATAAGTACCCTCTTAAATCTTACCTTCTGGTATTCTAATGATGTCCCAAATAAATATTTTGGTTTTGCCTTTGAGATAGAGTTATTTATATTTTGTGAATTTACGCTGGAAAGATGCATGCATATTCATAGCTGTTGCTTTGGGTATCACACTGACGTTACAAGTATAGAGAAATCTTTTTAGTTGTGGTTTAGACTAGTTTATTAGGTGACCTCTGAAGACCCTTCCAACCCTGATTTGTGAAATTAAATATAAACTCTTTACCTTGGCATTCAAGGACCTTCACAATCTGGCTCTAATTGTCTTAAAGCCATATTTCCTGGAAATTATATTTAACATCTCTAGTTCTTATTTTTCTCATTTCCAAAATGAGAAGCCTGTACCAAATGATGTCCAAGATCTCTTTTAGCTCTTAGTCAACCTTAATGAATTTTTTAAATAGCAGAAATTGAATATATGCTATAACCAAAATAAAATGTTGGTTGTTATGGTGTGGAGATACAAAAACAAAAAGTTAATTACTATCAAGTAATTTAGAATTGAGAGGCCTAGTGAGTAGAGAGTCAGTCTCATTCAGGACAACTTGTGTTCAAGCCCTGCATCTGAAACCTCCCAGTGGATCCAGAAATACTGTAGGACTCAAAATGAATCACAGAGCAATTGCTAACTAGATGCTGGAGTGATGTTCCCCACGGTCACCCCTGGTTGCCAGTGAAATGACAGGTATAGACTAAGCATAATCTGAAATGGTGAAATTTAGAAGGATAAAATATCACATAAATCACATATATGAAGTAATGAATACGTGAATTGTGATATAAATCACAAAATGAAGGGAAGTTTACTTTTATTCATTAATTAATTACTGCTAAGGCCAGAAATGTGGTCTTGAATTGAACCATGTCATTATCATCATAAACATTTACTGACACTCTCTTTTTACACACAGCATATGTAAAAGTACTGAGCTTGAGAAAGAGGGTGTTTTTCTGTTGGTGTTGCTGTTCTGCACCTATGATTTCGTCAGTGTGGTAAGCCCTCAATGTAAACGCCCTCCACTTACTTGTTCAGTTTTTTTCAGTTGTGTCTGACTCTTCGCGACCTTATTTAGGGTTTTCTTGGCAAAGATACTAGAGTGTTTTGCCATTTCCTTCTCTGACTAATTTTCATGTGAGGAAACTGAGGCAAAGAGGGTTTTGTGATTTGCCCAGGGTCCCATAGCTAGTAAATCTCTGAGGCCAGATTTGAACTCATGAAGATGAGTCTTTCTGATGTCAAGCTCAACGCTTTACCCACTGCACTACCTAGCTGCTCCATCCATGCAGATCAATAAATCTTCTTTAACTTATAGACTTAGAGGCAACATAGTTAGTAGATATCAGAAGCAAGAAATGAATGTGGGTCTCCTTGACTCAGTACATTTGCCCCACTCAACCATGCTACTTCTTTTTATAAAATGACTAGTATTAACAGTAAAAATAGCAGTAATTTAAATCTATGAAATATAAATTTAAAACAAAAACCTAGGTCTTTTTATATTAGCAAGTGATTCATCTGAGTATCTAGGATTTAAATTTAGTTCAAATTCCATCTACGAGTACATTCATGCTTCTTCTTAAAGATCTTATCAAACTTTTTGATTGCTACAATTGTAGAGTTATTAATTTACTAGGAAAAATTGAAATGAAAGGGCAATGCAAAAAAAAACCATAAAAATTTACAAATGATTTCCAACTAGAATGACATGAGTGTTAGAATTTTTATAGTTGCAGAGCAAGTTATATTAATAACAGTGATATTCCTGAGCTCCCAGAAGTGTTATGGAAGGCAGGGAAAGGGAACAACAACAACCTTTATGCAATGCTTACTATGTGCCAGGCACTGTGCTAAACATTTAAATAAATATTATGCCATTTGATCCTCATGACAATCTTGGGAGGTAGGTGTTAGCATTTTCTCCATTTTATACTTTTTTTTTAAATTGATTTGTTTATTTACTTTTAGTTTAGAAGACTCAGTTCCAGAATCCCTTGCGTTTTGAACTTTCTCCCCTCTCTTTCCCCCCAACCATGGTGGCATGCAATCAAATATAGGATCTGCATCTCCATTTTATACTTCAGGAACCTGAACTAAAGAGAGGTTAAGTGGCTTGCCCAGGGCACACAACTAGGAAGGATCCAAGGCCAGATTTGAAAGCAGGTCTTTCTTACTCCAAACTCAGTATTCTATCCACCATGCCACCAGATGCCTCTATGGAAAATGACAGAAGAACATCTAAATACATTGGAAGGAAAGAAAACTGGAAACAAATCTGGTGTTCCCTCTCCACTGAATGTTTCTTTTTCAGCCACAATGGTCCCATTTCCAAATTCTACCCCAGCCAAAATATTGATACATCCCAATTAGTTGACCTTTATGCAACCTCATTTGCAATAACTCTCATTACATTTTGGGGGTCATGAGATTGGATCTTTTAAAATAAAATGACAAATATGAAATAGAACGAAGTAAATAAATAAATACCAGAAAGCATTTTCTAGAAGACTTGTGGATGTAGAAATGGAAGGGAATTCTGAGCCCTTCTAGTTAACTTCCACATTCTAAAGATGAAGAAATCAGGTTAGAGAAGTTAAATGTCTTGCTCACCTACTAAGCAGGCAAGTAGTTTCAGAGGCAGAATTCAAACTCATGTCCTTTTATTCTAAAAACAGTGTTTCTTCCACTATGCATCTATTCTACTCCTATATACATATATATATATATATATATATATATATATATTTGACAAATTTCAATAATCAAAAAAAATTACATTTGTAAATATAAGGTACCAAAATTTACTTGTTTTCAAAACTTTATTTCCTAAAAAACACAAAGCAAGGGGCTCAAGAATCCCATTCCAAAATATATGCACATGCTTCATTATGAATATACTTTTCATTAATGTGAATCAGAAAAAATACAGGGGAAAAGTTCAAGCCAGAATCAAATCCAACCCCGCCTTGAATGTCAGCTTCATTGCAATTATTTCTAATATAAAGTTACCATAACTTCAATGGTGCTTTCAGGTTTAAATATATCCCATGAAAATATGAGGAGTTGGTCTATTTTTTTTTTCCAATTTCATCATTAGTGTTTTTTTTTTTTAAATTTTCAACCTGGCTAAAGAGAAGGTGTACATACGTAAGTTAAACATAGAGAATATTTTAAATTAAACTAAACATCTCTTCTTGAATTTTCATGTTTAGATTTTGCGTAATGAATTTTAGGCAAAGGTTTTTTTTTTTTAGACTTTACAGGATTATTAATAGAAAAGTCAGGAGGAAATAAAGATAATTTGATTATTCATCCTTTTAAAACAACTGTACAATATTCTCATCTCTAAAACTAAAGGTACATTAAAAATAGAACCATAATATGAAACTAAATAATAAAAAAAATGTGCATTTTCCCTGTGGGATCAGGTTCCGGGAATGCAAGTTAAACCAGAAAAGGACAGCTAAAGAATTGAAATAAAATGGGGGGGGGGGGGGAGAGCATAAGAGTCAGCAACAAAGAACCAAATTACAACAACGGAAAAAGCATTGTATACATAGTAGGGAATACACAAGCAAGTGACAAAGAATAAGTAAGGAAAATGAATTTTCAGTGTTTTCTTTAATAAAAACAGAACTATATCCATCACCTGTTGTACTTGCAAAAAGTAGGCATCTGCAAAAATCACTGAAAAAAAGGGATGAGGAGATGCAAAGAGAGAATATCCAAAACGAAAAAATGAAACAAAAATTTTCTACTTTTATTGAGTTGATCCTTCTCTATTTGAATACCAAGTGAACCGGAATGACAACTTTTAAATCTTGGCAGCAGAGAGAAGACACTTTGGCATTTAGTAGCTGAGCAAGTGTACGGAATGTCAGAATCGAATTTAATGATTTCTGGTCAATTATTTTACAGATCAATCCTTTAGGCAATAAGTAAGTCTAGTCCTAAAAATAATAAAAATAATAATAATAAGGAATATCTGAAGAGAGCACATGCTCTGACAGTTACTATCAAGCAAAGGCTTTGAATACTGGTGCCATGACAAACAGTGCCACTTGTCATCTGAGGATGACCTTGCTAATGAGTGGAGTGACTCACTGCCAGGTTAGCTGTGAAGTGATAACTCTTTTTCCATGGCTACTGTCAACCACCAAGGTGTTAAGAGTGTACAGTATGCATTGGTGAAAAAAGTGTCCACGTTTATATAATCATAAACTTAAAAATACTGAAGATAGATAGATAGATAGATAGATAGATAGATAGATAGATGGATAGATGGATAAATGAGAGATATAGGAATGATGACAATTAAATGAGAGACCAAAGGATGATACATAAAAAATACATAGTCAGATGTTTAGATACAGAAGTCAGGTATATAGGTAGGGACAGATGGATAGATAATATATAAATAAGTGGTGGATAGAAAAGTGAATATTAGAAAAGCCAATATAGATGCATAAATGGAAAACTAGATAAATATCAATACCTAGAATTTTTCTACTTTTCATAGTCATAATTTAAATTTTATTGTTTGAATAATTTTCAGATTGCTTGATATTATTTTTATAGATTATTTTATGAATCAATGTGCTTAGTCAAAGGGGTGACAATCCCAGAGGCAAAAACATATATTTCTGTTTGTACCTTTTGCTTTACCTCCTGGAACTCTGCTGGTTTACCTCACCAACCTGTCAGGAGTAGCCTGTAAAGCATCATTATTCTATAATGAAATAATTTTAAGTTGTCCCCACTTTTCATCATAATGTATTCCCAGCATATGTTTTTTACAAAGCAAATCATATTTTTTTCCCCTAGGAACAAGGTTAAAATGGGGAATGCACTCCTTGTCTTATTTGGCATAAATTAAATCATAAATATGTCCAACAATGACTTAAAAACATAGATAGAAAAGTCCTTTAAGGATATGAATGGTAAATAACACGTTTGAGATTATTAAATGGACACATATTATACATATTGACAGTACCAGAAGCTCTAATAAAATGTAAATCTACCCCAGAAAAGCATAGGTTTAGTGTCTCATCATATGTGGGTAAAGAGAAACAGAGAGAAAGTGAAAATATGAAAAGACAGAGACCAGAAAAGAAGCTTAACTATTGGAGAAGGAAGGTTCAGAGGAAGGTAAAGCTATTAATGGGATAACTTAGTGATCTTCACCATAAGTAGATAGAACTACTTGGTGCCAGACCATTTTTTCTGATCTTTGGATTCACCACCAAATGCCATAAAAATTAGCCTCTTGTGGAAAAGACTCAATGAACCACTGAAGTCAACAAAATATGAACTAAAATTACTTATGGAGCAGAATAAAATTTTCTGCATTGAAATGCAAAGGGATATTTATTAGGAAATCTGTTATTTGTCAAACCCCTATCAAGCTCATGTATTCTATAACTTGTCACTGAGATACATCATAATACTTGTTAATTGCAAAATGAGTGGCAATGTTGTAGAGTGAATAGAGAGCAGGCTTTGGAATCAGGAAACTTTGTTTTGGAAATAATAATTTTCAGAGCAGGCCTCCATCTGTATTGGTAGCAGAAAATCCACAACTTTCTATCTGAATGAAATTACACTTCTGCTCACAAATATTTCGTGATAAAATTCCTTAAAATAAAATATAAAATCTCTAAGAAAAGCAAGACAATTTACCTTCACTTCAATATCTAAGTATCAATTATCTGATTGTTATGAATGCTCCGTACACAAACATGATGGCAAAACTCCTTCTATTATTCTGTAGATTATATTAAATAGTTGACATGACCAAAAAGAAAAAAGTTTGAGTAAAAGAGAGGAAATAGTAAAAGACTCATTTCACAGAGTAATGTTGAGACAAAGTGCAAGCTATTTTCTATAAGTTGGTCAGTCAGTCATTATGTATGAAAATTAATACCATTGTCCACATACTGAACTATTTAATGTCCTTTGATCAGAAGATTAAGGATTTAGAGCTTGAAGAGACTTTCTAGCCTGTTTATTTTGAAAACCTGCTTTGTTTAAATTTTAATCAAAACAAAATGTTATTTTATGATCTATCTAATTATATTTAATATAGTTTTGTAGTAAAAAAAAAAAAAACACCTGTGGCCCAGTGAAGGAAAGTGACTTTGTTGCATCATATAGCTAGTGGTACCTGAGAGAGTTTTAGGCCTCTTTACTCTGAGCATGTCTTCTGTTTTATATAAGAAGATACTGATGTTCCTTGTTGGAGGAGGGTACTTTTTGTATAAATGAAGATCCTAACAGTTTTATTTTAGAATCTTAAGAGAAATATGAAGTTAGATGTTGAATAAAAACAATGCTTCAAAAGAAATGATTCATGACGAACATGATCATTAAAAGCTATCTTACTGTATTTGTGAACTGATTCAGTCAAGACATAGAAGAATACGGAACTGTGCTGAAAGGCCCATACAACCGTGCATGTCCTTTGACCCAAAAATACAACTGCTAGGTCTGTATCTAAAAGAGATTAATAAAAAAAACCATACAAAAATATTTATAGCAGCTCTTTTCTGGGGGCAAAGAATTGGAAATTGAGGGGATGTCCATCAGTTGGGGATGGATGACCAAACTGTGACATGTGACTATGATGGAATACTATTGTACCAAAAGAAATGATGAGCAGGATGCTCTCAGAAAAAAAGAAAAAAAAAACCCTTGGAAAGACTTACATGAACTGATGCAAAAGGAAATCACTAGAGCCAAATGAATGTTGTACATAATAACAGCAATATTGTAAGATAACAACTGTAAATGACTTAGCTATTTTTAGCAATACAATGATCCAACACAACTCTAAAGGATCTATGATGAAAAATATTCTCCATCACCAGAGAAAGAACTGGTGGAGTCTGAACGCTGCTAAAAGAGGTGTTCGGTCTATGTTTTCTTTTCCAATGTGACTAATATGGAAATATGTTTTGCATGACTACACATGTATAAACTATATCAAATTGCCTAACTTCTCAATAAGCAGGGTGGAGAGGAAAGAAGGGAGATAATTTTTAACTCAATTTTTAAAATCAATGTTGAAAATTTTTTTTACATCTAATTGGGGAAAAATAAAATGCTCTATTTTTAAAGCAAACCTTACTCACCAACTGATGTTTTTGAGCTATTCTAATTGTCTCAAAAACAGAAAATAAAAAACAAGTTTGAGACCTGATTAATTCTATTTATTAGAGAAGCGAAGTGATAATATTTTGCAATTGAATTTAAGCAAATTACTCTTGGGTTTTCAGAAAAAGACATTTTGAAGAGAATGTCTCTGATTCATTGAGCACTGACAACTTTAATTTTGAGAGAGAGACAGACAGAGACAGAGAGAGACAGACAGAGACAGAGAGAGATGTACCAGTGAAGGTAGAGGTTTCCTTGAGGATTTGCTTGCTAAGGTATATAATGGATTGAAAGAATTCTGGTCATTTTAGTAGGTATCAGCATGAGAAACTAACAAACTTATCAGTTCTATAATACCTAATTTTATCACTTTATTATTGAATTAATGTAACTAATTGCTTAGGATAATTGGTTTACTAGACTTTCTGCTTTGTGTATTCTTTAAACTGTGATTCCTTCCAGAGTAAGTAGCAACTAGTTTTATTTAAAGTCTTCAGATTAAGATAAAGAAACAGAATGAAACAAATTGATGTGGTGCAAACATGCTTTCTTTCAAACCCTGATCCAAACAAAATACTTGATTTGATGATCTACTTAAATATTTATTATTTCAACATGCTTTTGTATAAATAATAAATATTTTATCTGATAAAATTACTTATGTTTTGATGTTTTTCTCTTTCCATAGAAATATGCAGCCCATTCTATTTTTAAATAATTTATTCTCTATTAATCAGATAGGAATCAAGATAACCTCAGAAACATTTTGTACTAGAAGATAAATGCTACTTGATACATACTTTGAAATATTCTTAATCAGTTGCAAGCAGTAAATAGCTCAGGAAAAACACAAATAACTTTTTTTTTTAATGCCAGGCTTATTATGCAGTCAGATGGTTTTCATCACAAAGGTTTGAAATGCTTTCATCTTCACAGAAAAAAAAAATAAAATGTCCTTTGAAATCAAACAGACCTTCCAAAGACATCAGTCAGTCCATTGTGAAAATATTACAGCTTTGTCACTTTCACCCAAGAGATTCCTGTCAGCCTCCAATCTGGTGTCACTATAGAATTATAGCCTACAGTACACTATCAATGCCTGCTGTGTCCTTTGGGAAACAAAGCTTTGCTGGTTGAACTTTATGATTTAGTCCCAAAGGCAGAAGAACAAAGCTTTCAAAAGCAGATAGGACATACTCTTCTTCTAAAATTATAAAGAGACAAGATGGAATTTGTTTAGAATTTTGGGTGTATAATAGATTACACTGAATATTAAATAAATTCCTTTTGCTAATAATTAGTGTCAGTTGTCTTTTTATGTTTGCTTTAACAAAAGCACAGTTTTTCCCAATTTTCAAAAGTATATTTCATTTTTATGTGTTCTTTGTCTTTTTAATTAATGACTGCTTTAACAATAGGTAATTGTACATTAATGGAGTGCTAAGAAATAAAGTATATTTCCCCAAAAGTGAGTTTCCAAGACATAATGTCTTTTTTTTTTCTTTTCGGCGTGGGGTAGGGGGAAGGAACCTAAAGCTGATAGTGATATTTCCATTTATATGATAAAATATTAAAAACAAATTCAAAGAGATTCAAATCTTTTTCTTGTCATTCTATTCCAAGTTTCCAGTGCTTGATGGATAATGGAATTTGAGGGTTAGATGTTTGAAGAGTGACAATGGCCAACATAGTAATAACATAACTAAGATTAAAGGCTAGAGCCTTTCTTGATTTTTTTCAAATAAAATATATATTTTGTACTGAAAGTGTAAATCTGCTTACCCATATTTTCTTTGTTTGTATTACATCCTAAATTTTAAGTGGCCACTTAAAAAATTGTCTATGATATTTGACTTAATGATTTTCTAAAGCAGATTTGACTCAATGACTTCATGCTCTTTGCAAAGCAAAAGGAAATTAGAATTCTTATCTCTAAATTAGTTTTATGTATATTAACTACACAAATGCATAGAAGTAGACCAGTCAGCATGCAATTATTTTATTGCTACTATACTTCGATCCTCTTCAATTTACCTTAAAGGTTTGAATGTAAAGAAGAAATTAAAATTCTTAAAAATGAAAAAGCAAGGGTTGGAGGGGAAGGAAATAGAAGGAATAAGGAAAACTCTTTTTGCTGATGGATCAGGAAACCATCATGAAACTAATTTATGTATACATGGCTTCCCTCTTAAATTATAACAAATTGCACATTCAGGTTCTTACTTGAGATATAGAAGTGAAAATATAGACACCACGGACACTGGTGAAAGAACAGCGAATAGCCAAAACAACTTCACATTTGTGAAAACTCACAAGACACTTAGCAAATATCACATATTTTCATGATATCAAATGGTTTTGCAAACAAACTTTTAATAAGGCCTAATAAAGTAAAATGTTTATTATGTAACTCACCTGGCCACCTTTTCTGATCAAACATAAACAGGCCTTCAATTTTAGGAATTCAGAAGCTAAAAAGTTCTAGGAGACAAAAATACTTATATTTTAATGAGCATGCTCACCTAAGGTCATTAATTAGTCATTAAGACTATAACAAAACATTAGCAGTAATCTTCATAGGAACATTCTTATGAAAGTTGTGACTGGAAAATATGCTGAATGTTGGTATAGCAGGGTCCCAATAAAATACCTCTGTAATCATTTAAAAAAAGGGTTGGTTAAACATATATGTTTAAATCTACCAAGTGTTATTAAAGGGTTATAACCTGTAATAAAATCGGGTCTGTATATTCCCAGGTATTTTATCTAAAGCTTTCTAATTTTCAAGAGATGCCTCCTTATCGACAATTAATTGTTCACTTTGATGAACATCAACTACATAGCTTGGGCCTATATGAGGAAAGCACAAATCTTCCCTTTTCTATCCCTATAGGCAAAAGTAATCTTTGGACAATCTCAGCATTTTGATGGCAAGTATGGGTAGAAATGTAACCCTTTGCAATTATCTATTTACTTATATGCTAATGCTTTTGTTAAGGTTCTGAAGGGTTAGAAGTAGGTGATGACCTATCATAGTATGATAATCAAAAAGTTGTCAGTGACCAGAAATTGCCACTTCAGAATCCATTTATGGTGTTAAGCCATTCTCATAAAGATCTCTGTTAAAAAATGCTCATTACATGGGAGTAGCACTAATGGCCTGAAATCACTTCTAAGGTAGACTCGAAGTAGTGCATAGGGTAGTTTGGTCTACAATACCAATTACCTCACTTGTAGCACCATTTTTAGGTTCAGTGAAGTATTATTTATGTCATGAGAAAGACCTGCTATTTATTTGTTCTTTTCCCAAAGTAATAAGGTTTTGTTTTTATTTTTTTCATTTTTAGCTAAAAGTCAGAAGATATATGCTTCTTTGGAAGGAAATACATCTGCTAAAACAGCTGCCTTTATGTATTGTTTTTTATGATTTATTTAGCATCCTAGGTCCCCATCTTCCTTTTAAATAATTTCAAATATTTTTTTTCCAGTAGAGGATCATCTTTAAGAAAGTTTTACCTATTTTAAATCCCCTAACTCACAGTGGTTGTTTTTAAATTCATATGGAATGAAATTATGATGATTCAGGTGATTGTTTTTACCACTTGAATGATTTACATCACATACTGTTTTGCTTTTGGAAAGACTTTGGCTTACTCCATTCAAAATTCAATCTATGCACGATTTTAGTCTTTCTAATATAAACCATATATATGAAAAAGATGGAATTCTAATTAGTTAATCTTATGATCATACCTAAATGAAAAGTTAGGGGTCATTAAATCCAAAACTGTTATATTACAGATGAGGAGAATTCAATAACTAAGGGCTTACATGTCTGTCTTTGTTCTCCCCAAGGTCATACCAGAGCTGGGAGTTCAACACATGTTCTCCAACTCCAATCTATTATTTTTGGTGGTGAGGGCAAGTAAGGAAGGCAATCTTTTTTTCAGTTATTTAAAAAGCATAAACTGAGTGAAAGGAAACGGCAATATCCTATCACCCAAGGGATGATTTCTACTTGATGAAGGTTTTTTAGATATAAAATCTCATAATGCCATCTATTAAGTATTTATCAACTAAATAACAGATAACACTGATTGAAATGAGAGGTTTAGGTTATCTTTGTTCCCTTTTTCTACAGGTTAACAAAAAGCTACTTAATTTATCTAACTAAAACTTCCTCCTAGATAATGGGAAAACTTTAAATAAAACAAAAGTGATGCATTATACTATAAGAAAATACAGATTGCCCCAATTAATTTCATGAGGAAATTAATATTATAAATTTATTTTATGATTGAGTAAAAACTACCAAATTAAAAAAAAATTCTGTGGCTTCTGAAGAACACATTTTGACTTTCATAGAAAATAAACAGGGGGACGGAGTCCAGATGGCAGCATAGAGGCAAGCTCCCTCAAATACCACCTCAAATACCTATAAAATATGACTTTAAACAAATTTTAGAGCTCCAGACTCCACAAAAATGATGGAGTAACAAAGCCCCTGCTGAAGGCAGCCTGGCATGTGGTCATCAGTGGTCACAACAGCACACTGGAAGCAGAGCCCAGCCCCATGCAGTTTCAGCCCCAGGGTGTCCAGGAGAAGCTGTGCCTGTAGCGTTCAGGAGAACAGATCATCAGCAGGTGTGGCGATTTCCAGAATCACTAACCCACAAGAGCCAAGGACAAAGGGAAAAGGTCAGTGGAATTCGGCTAAATCTTGGGAACAGAGTCTAGCCAAACTGCCTCCAGAGCTAGCAGCAGTCTGAAGTGGGCAGCCCTGCAGCCACCTCCATGTGGCTGCTTCAAAAGCTCCTGACCTGCAAATTGCAGGGGGGCCAGGCAATCATTCAGAGGTTAAGTGCCTGGATTGGATCACAGTCTTGGGTGGTGGTCATAAGGTGTGTTTTCAGTGAGCCAAAGATGGTGGGGGGCTGCAAAAAACGGCAGCCTCCTAATAGCTCTAGCTGCTGTGAAAACCCCAGTGATTTGGGACAGAGCTCTCCCCTCTGAAAGCAGAGTTTTACTACTGAGCCCAAAAGCCAAGTAATTAACTAGCAATATGAGTAGGCAAAGGAAGCAAAGAAAGCCCAGAAATCCAAATTTAGATTCTTTTTTGGGGTGACAAAAAGGACCGAAATACAGAACAGGAGGAAGACAACACAGTCAGAACTCGAACACCAAAAGCTTCCAAAAAAATACTAACTGGATAGAGGCCATAGAGGAACTTAAGAAGGAATGTGAAAACCAAATAAGAGAAGAGGAGGAAAAATTGGGGAGAGAAATGTGAATGATGCAAGAAAATCATGATAAGAGAGTAAAAAACCTGACTGAAGAAAATAACACCTTAAAAAATAGACTAACTCAAATGCCAAAAGAGGCCCAAAAAGACAATGAGGAGAAGAATGCCTTAAAAAGTCAAATTTGCTAGATGGAAAAAGAATCTCAAAAGCTTTCTGAAGAGAATAATTCCTTCAGAATTAAAGCGGAGCAAATGGAAGCAAATGACTTTATGAGAAATCAAGATATTATTAAACAGATCAAAACAAATGAAAAAATAGAAGGCAATATGAAATATCTCATTGAAAAAAGCTACTGACCCAGAAAATAGATCCAGGAGAGACAATTTAAAAATTATTAGACTATCTGAAAGCCATGATCAAAAAAAAAAGAACCTAGAAATCATCCTTCATGAAATTCTCAAGGAAAATTGCCCAGATATTTTAGAACCAGAGGGCAAAATAGAACTTGAAAGAATTCATCAATCACCTCTTGAAAAAGATCCCCAAAAGAAAATTCCTAGGAATATTATAGCCAGGTTCCAGAGTTCCTCTATCAAGGAGCAAATATTACAAGCTGCCAAGAAGAAACAATTTGAATACTGTGGAAACA